>CM069239.1:14209332-14449332 GCA_035582765.1 Acer negundo | reverse complement strand
AATTAGATGCTCAAAGCTAAAAAACAGGAAAAAATATATATATTTCAAATTAGATCCATAAGCTCATTCATTCACATATATATTTATATATAACATCAATCAAATTGGTTATCTTTTTCTTTCTGGGTTTCACTTTAGATTAATGTAGAAGTATTAATTAATATAGGGATCAGATTAGGGTTTGGAGGATTGTTCTGGATAGAACAGGGTTTGTAGAAGCATTATTATTTTATTTTATTTTGAATTGCCCTAATATATTTCAAAAAGAAAGAGAAAAGGCAAAGCGACAATAAAAAGAGTTAAAAGCTCAACAAATACCGAAGATGAAAGCAAAAAACAGTGTAAAACAGAGCAATATGTACAAAACTAAACATGCAGTGCAAAACCAAAGCTAAAGAAACATAGCAAGAATAAAAAATTTGTGGATGGCATGGAATAATTTGTATGATTATATTACAAAGTCTATATTGTCTTGTTTATGTTGATACAAAAGTAAATGCTAGTGCTATATATATAATATAATATTCATATGTGCAATGCTAATCATCCAAAGTGCACGTCCATGTACAAAGAATATACAAATAAGAAGCGTAAAGTCTCTTTCGGTTAAGAGAAAAAGATATAAAAAATTTTCTTAGGGATTTTCTCTGGAAAATCAGTTGATGGTGGTCACATACTCACATGAGTTTGGTTATGAGGCATCTCTCAATTGAAAGATGGAACACAACTAAAAAAAAGTTGATCATACAATACCATAATAAAATAAAAATAAAATAAAAATAAAACTTTAATTTTAGAAAAGAAATACGAGTCGTGTGATATGCAGTACCTTGTAATCCATATTTCGTAATTGTCCTTCTCCTGTTCCGTTCAAGATAATCCTCCATTGTTGTAGATCTTTGTCAAATTGTGCCCTAAGTGGTGACTTAATGATTTTATAATATTGCCCCTTCTTGTTTTACTATTTTAACCTTGATTCTAACAGGTTATGACATTAGCAAACAGATTATAACATAAACAAACGGACTTCAAACAATTAATGGTCAAAGTGGCAACGATTGATACATTCTTTCAATGAAATGGTTAATTTGAACCATTTAAAAAAACTAATGATCCTCTAGGGACTGCTTCACCAAATAAGTGGCTCTAGACATTTCTCATTAAAAAAACTCACATTTTTCTCTTTCTTTCTTCTTCTTCGTCGAACAATTTGTTGTCACTGTTCTTCTTCTACTTCATCTTCTTCTTTTTCTTACAGATCTTTTTCTACTTCTTCTTCTTCTCATTGAACTTCTTCTTCTTCTTCTTCTCACGAATCTTTTTCTTTTCTCACGGATCTTCTTCTTCTTCTTCTCACAAATCTTCTTCTTCTAACGGATCTTATTCTTCTTCTTCTTTCAGATCTTCTTCTCACAGATCTTCTTCTTCCGATCCGCTTAAGAGAGAAAATCTGGAAATTTTAGTGACTAATCTGTAATTTCTGGGCATCGTCTGGGCATCTTCAAAAATTTTAGTGACTGATCTGTGTAGTTTAGACTTTGATTTTCTTAAGTTTTCCCAGTTTGCACGTTTCAATAATTTCATATGTTTTTTTCGTTGCTAGTCTTATTTAACTTTATTTTGGTTTTTGTCATTCATATTTTTGCTTGAAGAAAGTCTGTAATTACCTAATTGGCATCATCACCAATCATTTTCTTCATTTTTGTTTGTTGGATCGGAGCTTTTCTTGTTCAGAGGAGGTCAAATGGGAGATTTGCAAAGGTATTTAATTCTATCTCATTTGACATCCCATTTGAATTAATAAACAATTTCCATAATCTTGTAAAAGCATTTGGACTTAATTACTCAATCTGATACATGGATTTTGACTTGGATTCTTTGGCTGAATAGTATTGAAGGCATAATGGAGGCCTTTTGATGTCTAATTATTTAGACACACGAGTTTTGATGCAGTTTGGCACCAGCGTGTGTGACTTTGTTCTTTGGGTTTCAATCTGTGTTTAATTAAGATGCACTGGATTGTTTAATTAAGATGCAATATGTGTTTCCTTATTATGAGATCTGGGTTTATTAGTTCTTGAATTCAATTATTTCATATTCGACCCAAATAGCCAAATCATTGAAACTTAATTATATTTCTGCTGTTGAAGCTATTATTAGATGTTTCAAATGTTACCAAGAACCAGTTAATCTCTTTCAAAGAAGAAAAAAAAAAAAAAACCAATTTAATCTTAAGTGCAAATAAAGTTGCAAATTTTGGAAATTTTCTATGATTGTTCTAAATTCAATGTTTTTTTTTTTTTTTAATAAAATGATAAAATTGATATTTCAATTTTTGATGTTTTCAATTAGTCTATCAAGCGCGTTTTTCCCGTTTTCATTTTCAGAATATAGTTTTTAGTATATTCTACCAGACGTGTTTTCAAAATTCAAAACTGAAACCAAAAATACTGTTTTCATTTTTATCTTTATTTTCAAAAAACAGCAAATGAAAAACACTTACAGGATAGCCCTTTAATGACTTTTTTTTTTTGTTTTTTTTTTTTTGTTTTTTTGTTTTTGAAAAGAAGGAGGGCTACAAGCCTAGTAAAGAAAAAACAGAAAACTAAATAGAGCAGTGCCTAGAACAAACCAGACCATTAATATCCGTTTCAACCACACCAACAATTTCAAGAGGAGGCTCATCAAAAATATGAATGCCATACTCTTTATCATGCCCGAGACGTGCTAAGCCATCCGTAAGCCTATTCCCTTCTCTAAAGACATGTTGTACTCTATAATCTCAATTTGCAGCCATGAGACTTTTGCAGCTTTGAATGATACTAAACAGGGGTGATTATCGATGGAATTTTGAGACAAAAGATGCAAAATAGCTAAAGAATCTGTTTCCACAATGACACACCTGAACCCAGCGCTCCAAAGCAAAGAAAGACCTTCAAAAAAGTCCCATAACTCAGCCTCTAAAGCACTGCCAATGCCTTTGTTCAACACAAAACCAATCACCCATTCTTTCAAATGATTTCGTATCACACCACCAGCTGTGATACTGCCGAAGCCTTTATCACAGCTATCATCAACATTCATTTTCACCCAACCTTCACTAGGAGGCATCCACTTGACAGGCATATAAACAAGAATAATGCTATATACAACTGGCTTTGTGTCCCCTTTGCGGAATCGTGGCCTACGTGGCAAAAAAAAAAAAAAAAATAGAAAACAAACTGAACTGAAAAAAAATGATTGAAAAAGAAAAAGAAAAACTGGGGTTGTCATTCTCCTCTTCAAAATCTCCACCGTCCGTCCATCTCTGTCCTTTTCTTGGGCAAAAAAAAGAAAGCTCTCTTCTCCCATCCCCTTCTCAAACCCACGAATCCAAGACTAAAATAGAAATAGAAATGCTATAGACAACCTTTTTCCTGTTGTGTTTCAGTTTGATATCCATGGTCATTTGGGGATTTTGAAGCCTCCACCCATACGATTCCAGATCTTTTCTTCTCAAATCTGAAGCATTATCCCCACGAAGTGGGTTGTTCTCCCACGAAGTTCAGTTTGGTGTTCAATTTGGTCTTTTGTTCTACTTCACCTTTGTTAGTTGAAGAATTATTCGGCTGTCTTGGATTGTACCTCTATTTCAGGTTATTGTTGCTTTTAATTCTTTCTTTATATGAATTTCTTGCTTATATATAGTTGAAGAATGATTTTTCTAATTTTCAGTTTATGTGAGGAGAAAAGTAGGGGAGTTTTTGGCTTTTTTGGGTATGATTCATATTGTGCGTGTGTGTGTGTGTTCTAATTTTCGGTTTATGTGAGGAGAAAAGTAGGGGAGTTTTTGGCTTTTTTGGGTATGATTCATATTGTGTGTGTGTGTGTGTGTGTGTGTGAGCTTCTATTTTGTATTTCTGGACTAGTTTTGAGCAATGTAGTCAATCTCCCATGCATGGGGCTGTTGTTAGTAGTGTTTGGAATTTTTTGTTTTTATAACAATTTTCCTGGGAAAGTTATTAAGATCTGTTGTAGTCTGGACAATGATAAACATATACTAGTAATGATATCATTTTCTCAGCTGGGGTTTTGTTTTTGATCTTCATATATGCTTTGAATCATCTCAAATTCAACTGAGCTGGTTCTTTTTTGTTTGATGAAATTTATGTGGTTTGAGCTCCTACAATTTGAATATAATTTGTCATACTTTATAGGACATATAAGAAATTGTTCTAAGTTCCTTCAAATTGATTTGAATAGAATTTTGTTTTCATTTTCATTTGCTTCCATTATCAAGAGTTTACATAACTATATTTGGAGTTGGATATTTGTCAACCAATCAATCACTCTTCAACTGTGTAATTGCAGTACCAGTATCTTAGACAACCAGCAGACAACATTTTCTCTCTCTCAGCATGGGAAATGAGAAAGAACACCCATCTACGCTAACACCATGTACCTCAAATTCCTCATCCGCGGAATTTAATGAGGATAGACCAAATCCATAGGAAACGAAGGATTGCAGTTCCAGGACATGTCAGAATGTTGAAATCGATGGTGATATCGATGATGATGACATGACTGAGGAGCCAAAGAAGGGGATGTAGTTTAATTCCCTTGAAGATTTATTGAGTTATTATAAATTTTATGGTAAGAAATGCGGGTTTGGGGTGATGACAAAAAGGACTGAGAGGGGAGAAGATCAGATTATTAGGTATGTCACCCTTACTTGTTCTCATGGTGGGAAGGCCCGTAATAGGACTTTGAGTGTCGTCAAACGTCCGACAGGAAAGACGGAATGTAAGGCAAAGATTAATGCCTTAAGATGTGATGGAAAACTTCGGTTGACTACGGTTCATAATATCCATAACCATGACCTCAGTCCAAAGAAATCCCGTTTCTTTCAATGTAATAGAGAAGTGAGTGACGTCGTCAAAAGAGTTCTAGATACAAATGATATGGCTGGTGTCCGAATGAACAAGAGTTTTGGATCTCTTGTTGTTGGTGCAGGTGGATTTGAGAACCTCCCGTTTTTGGAAAAGGATTGTCGCAATTACATCGACAAGGCAAGACATCTTAGACTTGGCGCAGGTGGTGCTGGTGCACTGGGAGAGTATTTTCTTAGGATGCAGTACAAAAATCCTGGGTTCTTTGCATTGATGGATTTAGATGATGATGGAAGATTAAAGAATGTTTTCTAGGCAGACCCCCGTAGTAGAGCAGCCAACCAATATTTTGGTGATGTGGTCACATTCGACACCACATACCTGACAAATAGATATGGGATGCCGTTTGCACCATTTATTGGTGTAAACCACCATGGACAGTCAATTCTCTTAGGAGCAGGATTGATTTCCAGTGAGGATACGAAAAACTTTGTTTGGTTATTCCAGACTTGGTTGCAGTGTGTGGATGGTATAGCTCCTAAAGCTATTATCACTGACCAAGATAGAGCGATGAAAAATGCAATTGCTATTGTTTTCCCAACGACCCGACATAGATTTTGCCTATGACATATACTGAAGAAAGTCCCTAAAAAGCTTGGTTCCTATGGTTCCTACAAAACTGAGATGAAAAGTGCATTGATGAAATGTATCTATGACAGCCAAAGTGTTGTAGAGTTTGAAACAAGCTGAGATCAGTTAATTACCACGTACAATTTGCATGAGAATGCGTGGTTGCAAAGTCTATACGCTGAACGTGATCATTGGGTTCCAGCATTTTTGAAAGACTACTTTTGGGCTGGAATGAGTACAACGCAACGGAGTGAGAGCATAAATGCCTTTTTTGACGGGTATGTTCATGCTAAAACTAACCTGAAAGAGTTTGTTGACTAGTTTGACAACACATTGAAAAAAAAAATTGAGAATGAAAATGTTGCGGACTTCCACTCATTTAGTGTCACAACCCCCTGCATATCTAGATCTCCAATTGAGAAAAAGTTTCAAGAGTTGTACACGAATTCTAAATTCAAGGAAGTACAAGAGCAAGTTACTGGCATGATCGATATGAATCCATAGTTACATAAGAGTGATGGTGCAGTAAAGACATATCTAGTAAAGGATGAAGTTCATTTGCCAGAGTTTACTAAGTTGGTTACATATTCTGTGGACTTTAGTGAAGAAGATTTATCTGTCAAGTGTTCTTGTGGATTATTCCAGATGAGGGGGATATTGTGTAGGCACATTTTGGCTGTATTCAGATGTAACAAGATTAAATATTTGCCAGATAGCTATATTTTAGATTAATGGAGGAAGGATATCAAAAGGCGATACACATTGATCCATAATAGCTATGATGCACGGGAACAACGGGCAGATTCTAATAGTTATTTTGAGATGTTGAATATCTGTTATCAGATGATTACTCTTGCAGCAGGATCGAGAGAGCATACGTAGGATACAGAAGCAAAGTTATATGCCATGATTGATTTGTATCGTGCAAACCAAGAACCCCCATCAATGACCCAAACAGGTTCCAATGTTGGTTGTACGAGAGGGGACGCAACTACTGTTGGTGGTTTTGAGCAAGTACTCAGTCCAAATATTGTGCGTGGGAAATGCAGACCCCCATCTCTGAGGAGAGCATCCAGGATGGAGAAATATATACGAAAAGTTAAAGTGAAAGAGAAAAAAGCACAAGAAAAGGGGAAACGCAAAGAGGTACGTTTATTTAATATGACTTTTTTTTGCCACTTTGACAAGACAAAATATGACAATTTTGTGTTCTTATTTGCTATTTGATTATTAGCGAGATGGAGGAGATACACCCATCTTGAACACACAGAGATCCTTATTTGGCCATTCAGAGATGAATAAATCGAATGCTGGACACGTGCAGGCATATTTGAAGTGATCGTTGTTTATATTTAAAGTGACCCTTGTTTATATTTGAATTCTAATTTTTGACTGGGTTTTTACGAGTATTTCTCACCAGGTTGTTCCAGAGAGCGTAGTTTTTCACATTAATGGAACTCAGATCCAAGGAACAGTGATTCAAAGTCAAGAAAGTGTAAGCTATAATATTTAGTTTATATTAATAGGAAGGTAGCCTATTATGGTTGATAATCAAGAGATTAATTTGCCATTTTTTTAATCATATTGTAAGACTAATAAATGTTGTGATGTATATTAATCTCTAGATTTCACCATTATAACAACTGCAGTTGTAAACAATATTTCTGATTTAACACAAATTCACGTTGCCTTTGTTTGCTTTCGTATCATGGTTTACATTATGAAATAAATGTATCCATATGATCAACGTTAACTAAACTACAAAATCTATCTCTTATAGTCTTATGACCAGTTATCCTAGTCATATGCACCGTGCACCCTTACACCAATCGTACAACACAGATAAAATCACAATACAACAGCTTTGCTCCTAGAGAGAGTAATCTACAAATGTTTTCCACAACAGAGAGGAATTTGACATCTTTAAGAATTAAGATCTAGAAGATAGCATGGCTTATTTAGGTAGCAGTTCCGCAATAGAATGTTAATATAACAGTTTCAGAACATGATGATATTGAAGAAAAATTGCACTAAAATTACATGTATTTGCTGTAAATCCTATCTTAAACTTGAGATATGTAGTAGGGAAAAAAAACACAAAGCAAAAGAAGCCAAAATATGAACAATTTCCCAAAAAGAAGTTTGATGTTTTGTTATATCAGCACATATGCTACTAGCTAAAATGGGACAAATAGCTTAAAAAAAATAACACGAATAACACTGATGTTATAAACAATAATACATGCCACTTCATATATGCATACGAGAATGTTAAGCAAGCAACATGACATAGCAAGCAATAAACATTCCAAATAAAACACAGATTCAGACAACCAAGAGGTGCTGATTCACCAATCATATGATCATCCAGATAGCAGGAAGTTGAACTTAATATATTTACATTGGAATGTACAGAGTCCAATACATAGATACTAACACTAGGCAACAACTACTTTGACACTATAAAATAACATGCTATTACAAATAAAATTGTCAAATACACCCACAGTAGTGTGCGTCCATGCCTCAATTCAGTTTCTTTTTCCAGAAGCACCATCTCTCTAGTGGATACCACCGTCTCTCTCTTCTCGACATCATCCACTCTTTTACGGAGCTCATTCTTCGTCTTTTCCACATCGTCAAGTATCTTCTGGAGCTCTTTCTCCTTATTTAACAATTCATTGTTAAATTCTTGAAGTTGGAACTGGATCTCTTCATTACTATCCGCCCACTTGAAGAATTTACAGTATGGTGATCCCTAATCATTTAAATAATATATAAAAATATTAGATGTACAACATATTAATCACTATAATTAAAAAATGTAAGATGTACAAATGTGGTTACCCCTTTGTTAAATTTTGGACACCCTAAAAAAGGTCGTCCTGGTTTTCTTGCAGTACTTGAGTATCTCAATATTGCTTCGAGCTAACAGAAGCAGTGAGGTTGTCCCAAAATACGTTTTGCAAACGATGAAGAAGACATTGATGATGAGGATGACATTCTAACATTGCCTATTATAATTTGTTAGATGCGAAATCCAAAAAACTACATGCATTAAATAGTTTTCATAACTAATTTTGATGAACTAATCAGATTCAAACTTGTGGGTAAACACTTTAGCCATAACTCCTGAAATTGTTATTCCTTATAAATCACGTTGCAACTTCAATCTGAGCCCATATATCTCACATTAAATCTACACTATTAGCTAGTTAAAAAATTAAATTAAAAACACCACCACCAATCTCTAACTTGTGGGTAAACACTTTGGCCATAACTCCAGAAATTATTATTCCTTATAAATCAAACGTTGAAACTTCAATCTGAGCCCATATATCTCACATTAAATCTACACTATTAGCTAGTTAAAAAATTAAATTAAAAACACCACCACCAATCTCTAACTTGTGGGTAAACACTTTGGCCATAACTCCAGAAATTATTATTCCTTATAAATCAAACGTTGAAACTTCAATCTGAGCCCATATATCTCACATTAAATCTACACTATTAGCTAGTTAAAAAATTAAATTAAAAACAACACCACCACCAATCTCCAACAACCATTTCCAAAATACTAATTTACAGAAAATTTATAAACCATTACAACAACAAACTAATAATAATTTTCACGAAATTGTCATAAACCATTACAACAATAAAATAATAATAATTTACAGGAAATTGTCATAAACCATTAAATATAAACCATTAAATCAGGATATCAAGACTTATAAAATCCAAAAAACTCCTAAATAAAGAAACAGCCGAACTACAATATAAGAATGCAGATATGAAAAACTTCGAAAATGGAACCTTACCTAGGGTTGATTCGGTGTTTTTGTGGGTTGAAATGGGGATGGAGACACCGGGTTCGAAGACAATCTCTTGAAGAAGAAGAGATAAAGAAGAAGACGATGGAGAAAATGCTTTGATTTTCCTGAAGAAGAAAATGGTGGAGAAAATGGGGATTTTGAAGAAGAAGATGGTAGAGACAATGGGGATTTTGAAGAAGAAGACGGTAGAGAAAATGCAACGATTTTTGTGAAGAAGAAGAGATGAAGAAAAACACGGTGGAGAAAATGCAAAAATTTTCTAGAAGAAGAAGACGGTGGACAAGAACCTAAAGACGGTAGAGAAAATGCAACGATTTTTCTGAAGAAGAAGAGATGAAGAAGAACACGGTGCAAAAAATGCAACAATTTTCTCGAAGAAGAAGACTGTGGACAAGAACCTAGGGTTTCAATTTGGGGATTTTGAAGAGAAGAGGAGAGAGACAGACGTTCTTCTATTTTGAAGAGGAGAATGACAACCCAAGTTTTTCTTTTTCTTTTTCAATCATTTTTTTCAGTTTGTTTTCTATTTTTTTTGCCACGTAGGCCACAGTTCCGCAAAGGGGACGCAAAGCCGGTTGTATATAGCATTGTTGTATAAACAATATCCTTTCTAGACCCATTCACATTAGTAACCAACCACTCATTAACACTCTTAAAAATAATCGCCCGCGGACACTGAGGAAACACAAAATCATCATCAAAGACCTTGCTACATCTTCACTTCCAAAGAAACTACAACACATGAGCAAAAATCAAGTTGTGGGGAAGATTACCAGCCCCTAGCTTTCCATTATGTAGGTTTTCAGCTAGCCAATTATCAAGATCACCCTTGAAAGAGTTAGAGTTAGTGATTCCTCTACAAACCTCATCCCACATAGAGACCGAGTCCTTATAATTACGAAGGAGATGATCAACATTTTCAATACTAGCCTTGCAACTCGGACAAGAAACATCAATATCCATTCCCCGTGCAGCCCTTAGTTGATTAGTAAGAACCTTCCCATGTAGGAGCACCCATAAAAAATATTGAACTTTAGGAGGGAGCTTAATGGTCCAAATAAACTTCCAAGACCAAGGAGAGCACCAATCAGCAGCAAACCGAACTTCGTAAGCTGACTAGACAGTGAAATCACCACCTTGACTCTAGCCCCATATGGTTCTGTCAAAACCAATATGAGTATCCCTAGTGTGGATACTAGTCACATGATTCACAATGTCACAAGGACGGACCAAAGTAAGATCAGAAACATTTCACCTACCATTCAACAGATAGTAATCAACGGTTTGAGACATAACATCCTCCGAGATTCTGGTAATAGCATGGTCCTTTAGAACACCAATCCCAAGCACCAAATTATACACCCAAAACTTGATTTGTTCACCACTGCCAACCCGCCACATTAACCCCTTATTCAAGAGCTTAGCACCATGAACAATGCTTCTCCATGTACTCGAAGAAACACTCCCTTTATTATGGTTAAAGACATTAAGAGAAGAATTTCTGAGATATTTGCTATTGAGAAGATCGCACCAAAGACCTTTCTCTTTTTGCAACAAACGCCAACTAACTTTAGCAAGGAGAGCTTGATTCATGTCCTTCGTTTTCTTGATACCAAGACCACCACGCTTTTTAGGTAAACAAACAGTGTTCCATTTAATAAGATGGACAACCTTTTCAGCCTCAGTATGACCCTATAAAAAATTCCTGTTAATCTTGTCCAACCTGTGACGGATTTCACCAAGAAGCTTAACCGACTGCATAGTATAAACATGTAAGGCCGATGTAACATATTTGATGAGAGTGACATGGCCTACTAAAGAAAGGGAGTCATTTTTCTTAGCCGTCAGTCTTTTCTGAGTTTTTTCAACAAGTTCTACACATGTTTGATTGGTAACCCTACCGTGAATAAGCGGCACCCAGATACTTACCCAAGTTTTTATTAAGAGGAGATCCATAGACAGTAACAATTATCCTAGCATCAGTCTCTTTGATGTTGTTAGAGCATAAAATTCTGATTTTTCGAAGCTAACATGTTGTCCGGAAAGCTTGCAAAAGTTATCCAAACAATCCTTCATGATATTGGCTTGAATACTAGTAGCTTAACCAAAAAGAATTAGGTTATCTACAAAAAATAAGTGCAAAACCTTAGGACCAAATCTAGAGATCTTCACACTTCCACGGACCTTGGCTAAGCTAGTAGTTTATAAATGAGACAACTTTTCCATACACAGGACAAAAATATAAGGGGAGAAGGGGTCTCCTTGCCTAGTGCTGCATCCAGGAGTAAAAGTCTTCGTCTTTTCCCCATTCAAAATCACATAATACTACACATTCGAAATACACTACATAATAAGCTCAACAAACTTGCCATCAAAACCCATATCCACAATGACGTTTCTAATGAAATCCCACTGCGATCTGTCATAAGCCTTAGCAAGATCTATTTTCCTAGTAATATATCCTTTCTTCCCTTTCATAGTTCTGTATTTATGGAGGACCATCTGTGCCACCATAATATTATCTTGAATTTGTCTTCTAGGCACAAAGGCTACTTGGTTAGTACTAACAAGCTCAGGCAGAAGGGTCCTATGCCTTTAAACAATAACTTTACTTATAATCTTATACATAGAGTTACAAAGGCTGATTGGTCTAATCTGAGACATATTGAGTGGACTAGGCATTTTAGGACTGAGAGCAATAAGGGTTTGATTGATATTAGTAGGAAAGGACCTTGATTTGAAATTATCCACAACCAAATTGACCATAACCTTACTACATACAGACCATTGATTTTGAAAAAGAGTAAATATATGTACAATTGGGGTCGCGGCACCGCCGTGGCCCCATAATAGAAAAAAGGAAAAAAACACACGGGTCCCGTGTATTTATTACGCGGGTTTTATGTGTTTTTTCATTTTTTTCCATTACGGGGCCGTGACGGTGCCGCGACCCCAGTTGTACGTAGCAAAGCCCTTTGAAAAAATACTGCAGGGAAACCATCCAGACCAGGGGCCTTTAATCATCCAATCCCAAATAGAGCACTCATAACTTCCTTTTCAGTAACCTCATTGTTAAGCTTAGATAACATCCCCTCCTCCAACCTAGGGAACAAGTTAGGTAGGTTATTGTAACTACCCTTAGCATGCTGTTCATAGAGGAGTTTTTGGAAATAAGAAACGGAAACGTTCTTCAAAATCTCTTTGTCACTCCTCCAAACCCCTTCATCGTCTTTCAATCCTTCCAGTTTATTAAATCTCCATCTAATAAGCGTACCAAGGTGGAAGAACTTAGTGTTTTTGTCCCCTTCCTTAAGCCAGGAAACCCTTGACTTTTGGAGCCAGAAAATTTCCTCAAGCTCAATGATTTGATTATACTCCTCCCTAAGTTTAGAATCAAGTCTAACCAATCCAGGCAAAATTCTCTAACCAAGGCTCATTTGAATGCCTTGTAATCTAGCTAGAATCCTCCTCTTTTTGTGAAATATACACCCAAAGACATCTTTATTCTACACGCTTAGAGTATTGGACAAGTTTGTTACCTTTTTAGAAAGCGTATGCCCACTCAAATTCCAACTAGTTTCCACCAAGTTGCCAAAACTCTCATGCTTTACCCACATAGCCTCAAATCTGAAAGGTTTAAGGTTACTGCGAGGAACATGATTACTATGCAGACAAAGGACAATAGGGTAGTGATCCGAAGATATTCTAGGTAAATGACGAACGTATCCTTCCGTAAAAATAGTCCTCCATTCCACGGAACAAAAACCTCTGTCCAATCTCTCCCAAATATCCTCACCAATACCTCTTGGTCGTCCAAGTGAATTTTTGACCAATAAATCCCATATCAACAAGCTTGTTACTACTAATCCAATCCCCACAATTGATTTTAGAGAAAGAATTGCGGCCTCCTTTTTTCTCTGAGCTACTAACAATCTTATTAAAATCCCCCATAATCATCCAAGGACCCTTGAAGCACTTTCGTAAGGAGCTAAGATAATCCCACAAAAATCTCCTAACAGCAATACTTGGATTAGCATAAACTATAGTAAGAACCTAGACTTTATTTCCTTCTACCACCACAGTAGTGATAGTGTGCCTAGAACTAACCACAACATGCAGCTTCATATTCTTACCATTCCAGAGCAGCCAAATACCCCCAGAAAACCCAGAAGCCTCCACAGTGAATCTGTCAGAAAACCCCAATTTATCAGCAACTTTACTAGCCTTAGAACGACTAATTCTAGGCTCTAAGATGGCAATTGCCTCAAAATGTTGAAGTCTTATAATATCAGAAATAATCTTATCAAAACCCTTTTTCCGTGCACCCCTAACATTCTACGTACAAATCATTAAAGATATAAATAATAAAAAAAGAGATCCTATTCCATAACCACCTCCATTGCCTCCTTTAATTTGAAGGCAACATCATCAAAATTAACAATACCATCAACATTCACTAGTCGATTATTATTATTAGTTATCCCATCACTAGAAGAATTACACTCACCATTGCCTGAAAAAGACTGATCCTCAGACCCCACTACTCCTATTACCTCTTTGTGTAATGATTGTAGAACATCTGAATCCTCAAGAGCTTATTCCATGCCATTTGGATTTTGGAACAAACACGCGCGATTTGTCTTTATTTTTGATTCTTCCCTTTCCCACAATCCGCCTCTCAAACACATTGTCCTTAAAAGGTTTATTGAAACAATTCTTTCCCATAGCATCATTCTTCAAATATTTAGTATAGGTGCGGCTTACATCTTTCTTTCTAGAAGAACTTGTAATAGAAATTTCTGTCAGGACCGTACTAGGTTGGACCATGGTATGCGAGTTCGGACCTGCATCGAAATTTCCTATACCAATCTCTTCTTCCAACCCCTCATAAAGGATAGAAAATCTAGAACCACCTACCTTTTTCGCACCACTCTTCACACCCTTGTTAGATGACACCACTTTCTTAGCACCACTTTTTTTTTTTTTTTTAATTTTATTTTATTATTTATTTTATTTATTTTAAACTCCAAGTACTTTAGTGACTTTTTTATTTGGGATTAAGAATGCATTTGAGATTGTTTAAACTTACAAAATAATCACTTATCTTATAAGTTTGAGCAAACGTACATATTTGGTAAACTTTCTAAAGAGGAGCTTATTTCATAATTTGCGTCTCCAAAAATTAGCTTTAAAGAAGTTGGTTGGGGTTGTGTTAGTGTCATCCACGTCCGATGACGCTGTCATCGCCGTCGCTAGACTAAGCCACGTACTGCCTTTTGAACATTTATTTATTTTTAATATTCCATATTTATTAAAATTATAATTATATTTATTATATATTATTTGATTTTTTTTTTTTCATATTGTTTAATGATGTCTATTTTAGTCATATTGTCAAATACTTTTTACACGTTTTCAAAAGTAAATCAATTTTTAATTTTAGTTTACCAAACATTACCTACTTATTTTTTAAATTGATTATTTATTAAGTTAAATTATAAGCGCAAAATAGTTTTAAATAATTTTATTGCATAATTTGTAAAGATTTATAGCAGCATGAGATTTAATTTGAGTAAACATTTTTCTATAATATTATTAAGCAATTTTATAAATGAAAAATATACGTATCATATTTGATTTTGAGATTGCTAGTTATTTTATAAAAGAAAATAAAGATTTTACTATATGTTGTGATTTATAGAAAATGTGATTTATTTACAGAGAAAATATTTAATTAGTTCCCAGTTTGTATTATAGAATAATTTCAGATTAAATCCTGATTTGTTTAAGGAAGAGTTACAAAATCTAGAAAGAGATATTGAAAAGTTTTCTACAAATTGATAATTAGTAGATTAAGTTTAGAATGTATAAAGTTGATAGTTTGCAGATTCAAAAAGATATTTAATTTTAGAAACGTAAGAGAATTTATTTTTTTTTTTTTTTATGTTTTCATATTTATTCAGAGATACCTTTTACATAATTTTTTTTTATTTTAAAAGTTATTTTCACTCACTAGGCATTATCGCTTAATCTTTTAGTTTAAACTATTTTTTCTAAGTGATCAACAAGTTTATGTAGATTTTTTTACTATCGTAAGATGGGCCATATGTCTTGACGGAATTGATATTTCATAATTAAAACATGTTATTATGCATTTGTGCATATTTATAGATATGCAAGATTTTTCCTAATGAGTTTTAAAAATGTTTATTTTGAGGGACACATCTTTTCAGAGTATTTTATGAATTCCATATTTTAAATTAGTTTTCGAATATGTAAATATTCAGTAGAGAGGTCCAACGCAAGGAAAACAAAGTACTTATTTTAATTGAATTATGTTTTATGATGAGTCATAACTTGCATTTTTAAATTGTATTTTTATTAAATTAGAGAGTGGAAAAGCTTGAAAATAAGTAATTATATTAAAGCTTTTATTTAGAAGCCACTATGGGATTTATATGACTTTCTTGTGAAGTATTTTAAAAGATTTAGACTTCATTTAGAAAGATATATCAAAGTTTTTAAGTGATTCTTTTGGACTCATTTGATGAGTTGGGACAGGTCCTACCACACACTACACACATATACAAATTATAAGGTGTGGCAACCATCACTTTTTTCCGTGTGACATTCTATTACGCAACATTTGTAATATATATTAAATGAACATTGAAGAAACAAGAATTTTATTATTTTATAAAGAAATATACACCTAGTAAAGGGACATAAGTTTACGAAAGGAAAACCATAGAATAATCGAATTCATAGCAAGAATTTGTTACAAATCAATGATTTTATTAATAATAATAAAATATAACAATAAGTCTTCGGATTCATTCTTAAATAGAAAAGCAAAACCGACTCCAACAAAAACTAGGACTCTTTAAACTTGATGTTATAAGGAAAATCTCAAAATTTATACGAAAAGACAAATTTGAGTTTTTAACCAAGGAAGGCCTAAGCAAACATATCCAGCACCTAAACAGCATAAAGCCACCCTGACCCAACCCCAACAAAACAAGCCCAATAATAAAAAAAAAAAAAACAAAAGAAGCAAACAAAAGAAAAAGAAGCCCAAAACACACTACACCAGGCCAACCGAGAAACAAACAAAGAGCAATGGTTGTTGTACTGTAGAGCATCGATACGATTCAGATGGTATCTTATCGATAATCGATGTCAGCCTACAACTACATGTATGTGCTTGGATTCAAAGAAGCATAAGCAATAACAGTGGGGTCTTGCTCAAATTTGGCCATTTCTTCCTTGGACATTCCAATCCATGCTTCTATTCCTTCACCGTCGCTGGTGTCGAAGAGGCCCACATAGTTGTGATCATTAAAACTCTGGGGAAAAGCTAACCACTCTGGCTTTCCCCACCCAAAATCAGCTTTGTAAAATGGAAAGTTATTGCAACCACTAAACAAAACGATCCTCTTTTTATTGCTACTACTTGCAACGTCATGATCTCTTATGAAATTGAAAAACATGCTATTTGGTAAAGTATTTCTTATATAATCATCGTTCACCATTCTTATTAATTCACGAAGTTTTCCAGCAAAACTGTTACGGTCGGTTATCTCTTCTTTTGGCCAATTTGTCATTATCGCTGTGCAGATATTCCCAAAACATTGTTCTGGTATCGGTGGATTCATTCTCTTGCGCAAATTAACAGCAATTGATGCTACAAGCTCATCTTCTTCGCTTTTCGTAGCTTGGATAGCACTCCACAGAAGCACAAACATAGCCTCAAAACGTGTTACTCGAGTACTGCCAAATGTTTCACGCAGAGCAATTATTTTAGATTTGTCAAATACGAACCTTTTTGTTATCCTTCCTGAAGATGAAGGGTAGGGTTGTTCTTTGAGCTCTGATTCATGTTCTCCTCCTGGGGGGATTGCCATGATGTTAAGAAGTTCCTGATCAATATTACTTGTCAGTAACCCTAAAAAATCTTGTGGTGGGGAGAGAGAGATATCCTCCTTTATTAGATCATCATCATCATCACAATCACAAGCAACCGTAGCCCAACTTTTAATAAAGTGTGCTGCTGTGGCTGCATCCGCAACAAAATGCCCAACGCAAAAACTGATTGCTACCCCGCCGCACTCGAAGTAATTGATCTGAGCAGCGAAATTGAATCGAGTCTTGGACATTTGTTCATCTAGTGGTTTGTAAGGCAATAGCTGTTGCAACAAATCAATTTCTGGGTTCTTAATATGAACCAGCTCAGACATATCTCCGGCTACACGGGCTTCAACGAAGGGAACACCGTAGTCATCACAATCAATAAAATTATCTGCTTTGACTCTTCCTGCAAAAGTATAGAAATAAGTTAATATTTTTGACAGGGACTTTTTGAGGTGATCGGAATTTTTGGGTGCTCTCGAGTAAAAGAGAGTGAAGGGGAGAAAGAAGTTTAAATTTAACTGATCAATAGGAGAGAGCTTATAGATTCTTAGATGGTTAGGGGTTGAAGAAGATGGTTTGATGATTTCTCTCGAAATGATACACACCTCCAACTTCATGTTTTAATTAAGATGGAAAATGTATGTCAAGAGAATTAAGAAAAATCAGTACTGAGCTTCAGCTTATCCTGGTGTGAAATATATAAGTAATGCTAAACATTCCACCTACAATCTCACATTTTTCATTTCAACACATTAATTGTAATTTATCTTACTTAGAGCATCTGTAGTGGTAATATGGAAAAATGATGATATGTCAACATTGTCAAGCCAATTGTTTCATATATGACATGTAACTAAACTTGATAGACATCCAAATGAAAAAGTGGACTTCAATGCTTCACTTTACATGTTTTTAATGACATGTCAATTTATTATTGGTCTCCTTAAATATACTTTAGAATTGTTGAATAAAATAAAGTAGAAGACAAGAGTGGTTAAATATACTTTAGAATTGTTGAATAAAATAAAGTAGAAGACAAAAATGGTTACTGACTGGACCAACAAGATGACTGTCCACAGACTGTTTGAAAGTAGACGGTTATATTGACAATGTCTAATATATTTTTTTTGCCATGTCAGCTTAAGGTCGAATATGCACAATTGCATTGGAGAAAGATTTATTAACATATTGTATATTAATCTTACGTGACATCTTTTTTTTTCACAAACCACTCTTGTATTGGAGCTGTTTTAAGTAACTGAGATAAATCATTATTAATGTGTATCCACTCATCAATTAACATCTTACATGCCACATGAGTTGTGATTGAAAATGTGTGATATTGGGTGTGATATATAACATTACTCTTTTTCTAAATCTACCATTAAATTTAGGGTCAAGCTAAACCAAATTAAATTGTGACTTAATTTTTTGTGTTCAACAACCAACCACCCATATACTCTTAATTCAAGAGTTGTAAATGCATTCAAATCTCAACCCTCTAATTAAGTTTAACATAATCCTTAGTTTTATTAGATAAAAGCACTTATTATGGTTGCTATTGTAACTAGCATGTATAGCGAGTCATTCAATATTAATAAATTAACTACTACAACTTCCACATGTATTAATTAAATAATTATCATGTAAAAGGCTATGTCATATATATATATATATATATATATATATATAAATAGAGGTCGAAATTTAAATGTCACCATTTGGGGCGCTTTTTGGGGAACAGGCACCAAGTTACTAATCTAAGTTTAAAAGGCACCATTTTATGTGACCAGACAAAATTACCCTTTTTGTCGGTTTGTCTGGTTTTGAAACGTTGAAAGAAAAAACTAGAGAGAGAAACCCCGACGGCGCAACAGTGCTACAGAGGACCAAAATCTGACGAAGAACCACCGGCGACGGCGCTACAGTACCGATGTCGAATAGAACTGAAGGGCGAAGAAAAACGAGACCGGTACGTTTTTGTTTCTCACGCATTTTTGTTCTAGATAAGTTTTGTGTATTTGATGTAGATTAGGTTTGATTTGATTTGTTGTTCATTATGTTTGTTTGATGAGATTAGGTTAGTGTTTTAGTTTAAGAAAAAAATTTCTTTTGAAGACGATGAAGATCTAGGTTAGTAAGTGTTTTTGAATCTTTATCGAGCCTTTTTGAAGTGATTTCGAGCCTTTTTGTACTGTTACCGTGCCTTTTTAAACTGTTATCAAGCCTTTTTGAAGTGATTTCGAGCCTTTTTGTACTGTTATCGTGCCTTTTGTAACTGTTATCGAGCCTTTTTGAAATGATTTCGAGCCTTTTTGAACTGTTATCGTGCCTTTTGTAACTGTTATCGAGCCTTTTTGAAGTGATTTCGAGCCTTTTTGTAATGTTATCGTGCCTTTTGTAACTGTTATCGAGCCTTTTTGTATCTGTTATCGTGCCTTTTTGTACTATTATCGTGCCTTTTTGTACTGTTATCGTGCCTTTTTGTAACTGTTATCGAGCCTTTTTGAAGTGATTTCGAGCCTTTTTGTAATGTTATCGTGCCTTTTGTAACTGTTATCGAGCCTTTTTGTTCTGTTATCGTGCCTTTTTGGACTGTTATCGTGCCTTTTTGGACTGTTATCGTGCCTTTTTCAACCTTTTATTTCGAGCCTTTTTTAACTTAATCGAGTCTTTTTGAACTGTTATTCGAGCCTTTTTGTTCGAGCCTTTTCAAACGTTACCCGATCCTTTTAATGAAGTGTTCGTGCCTTTTCACAAACTACCCGAGCCTTTTGATACACTACCCGAGCCTTTTACTGAAGTGTTCGTACCTTTTCACAAACTACCCGAGCCTTTTGATACACTACCCGAGCCTTTTAATGAAGTGTTCGTGCCTTTTCACAAACTACCCGAGTCTTTTGATACACTACCCGAGCCTTTTACTGAAGTGTTCGAGCCTTTTGATACATTACCCGAGCATTTTCATACACTGCCCGAGCCTTTTTGTTCGAGCCTTTTCATGAACTCATATGTTTTTTTTCTGTGAATGCAGATGAGGAATCAGCTAAAGGAGTCGCTTAAAACCCCAGTAAGAGAATGGTTCAAGGGAAAAATTATACGGCATGACCATTTCCATGACCTGGTTGATATCGACAACGCACTTAATAGTGTACCTGAACATCTGAGGATCGAAGACCGACGTCGGTATACTGAGTCGTGTTTTGGTCATTTTCTAATGATGCATCGTGAGATTCATTTTTCGGCTGGGATTGTCCATCGGTTGCTTTTGCGCGAGTTGCATCACGATGGGCCGGAAGATGAGATGAGATTTTTGTTAGGTAAGCATTCGGTCCGGTTCTCGAAGGTTGAGTTTTGTCTAATCACTGGGTTGAAGTTCGGAGTCATTCCCGACACGGCAAGGTATGATATGGTAGAGAATGGCATACACGAGCGGTACTTCCAGGGTAGAGACATCGAGTTTGAAGAGTTGAGAGCAGTGCTGCGGATTGGTATTTTTGTGGAGCAGTACGATGCGGTAAAGCTATGCTTATTGTTTATGCTCAACTGGATACTAATGGGGGTAGACGAGCGAGATAGAGTTCCAGTATGGCAGTGGAGGCTAGTGGAGGACTTGGACGCTTTTGATGCGTTCCCGTGGGGCGCACACGTGTATAGGCGGTCAATTTATTGTTTCAAGCATGCGTTGGATGGTCGACGGGAGCGGTTTGAACAACGACAGCAAGAAAGGGGTGCTGACGTACACACAACTGAGACGTACAACATATATGGACTACCACACGCACTATTGGTGAGAATTTAAAATTTGAATCTGTATTTTAATTATAGTTTTTTATTTTATTTTATATGACTAATGTATTTACTTCATATCGTACTTATATATTATACAGATATTTGCTTTTGAGGTTATCCCCGAGCTTGGGAATAAAAAATGTGGGATCCGTAGGGCAATCTCCGAGCTACCACCCCCACGTATTCTGAAATGGGAGTTGAGTCAACGACCGTGGGGGAGAAAACTGGATGGCATTTTCACTGAAAGGGTAAGTATTGTTGTTGTTAATTTTCATAGTTTTTAGTATGTATACAATTATAATGATCTAACTCCGATTTCAGATGTTTGCGCGGCGTGAATTGGTGCCAACGAGTGTTGAGATGGCTCAACCTTACTACGAAGGCATATACCTGGGAGGCAGTCTGTATGATACCGATGTTTCTGATATACCTAGTCACGTCCCTGAGCACGAACGACGTAGGAGTGCTGGACCCATTGATATGGAGGGTGCGTATTCCGGACCTAGTGATATAGAGGGTGCGTATTCAGGACCCAGTGACAGGGAGGGTCCTTATTCCGGACCCAGTGATAGGGATGGTGCATATTCCGGAGCCAATGATACAGAGGGTTCAGACCAGGAGGGTGGGAGTCGGAGTCCCGTGAGGCATCAGCCGGTACGTTTCACTTTGCCCAGACAGCCTCGACCTAGGGGTGATTCAGTTTTGGAGGGTCGCGATGAGAGTCCTGAAAGGCATAGACGGGTACGATTCACTATGCCCAGACAGTCTCGACCTGGAGGTGATTCCCGAGGAGGCGTTGGCGGGCATCCACATGTATGTAAAAGATATTAGAACCACATTATTTAATTTCAATTGAGTGAACAGTTTAAGTGCTGACAAAACTTCAAATCGTTTCAGGGCTGGGATGGTAAATTCGCTGAAGTGATGGATGCTGTCCAATCTCTACGGGTTGATATGATGGAGGCTATCCGAAAGAGTGATGAGAAGCGAGATCAGCAGCATCAGGAGTTGTTGGATATGATCCGGGCGCTTCAGGGTCAGGGTCAGGGTCAAGGTCAGACATCGCAGTCCCGTATGGATGGTCCACCATTCGATGACCATCACAGAGACTTTAGTCCCACAGGCAGGACAGGTACACATCAGCATGGGATAGACCCACAGATCACACATGAGCAGACACCTACTACGGAGGCACATACTGCAGACACAGTATCTGATCACCCGGGGCATGTTATGACAGAACGAACAGAGGTTCCCGGTGGTACAGAGATATCAGTATTAGAGCAGGTGCCTCCTCCAGTTATACCCGACGACAGTGCTGGTACAGAGACAGGACTACTAGTACGGGAGCTACCTGGTGGATCTGTGCCACATGTTCTTCCACATGACCTAGCACATGGTTCATCCTCACAGCGTACACCACCTCCAGTAGATCCCAGCGCAGTGCGACCGTTGAAGCGATCCAGGCGCAACTCCCCCACTCATCAGCGCGATACAGGGAGAGAGAGCGATACACGGAGGGATAGATCCTCTTCAGAGCGTAGCCCTTCTCGGAGAGATACACGACGGGAGATATCCTCCTCACATCACAGCCCTCCTCATAGAGATACACGGCGGCACAGGTCGTCCTCACAGCGCAGCCCTCTTCACAGTAGTCCACAGAGGCAGAGATCCTCCTCACTGCACACACCTCCGGTGGAGTCTAGTTCTGGAGCCTGTAGTCCGCCCCAGATTCAGCGTCAGCTGCGGGTTCGCAGGCCAGGTTGGCAGCTGATGACCCCATACACTGACCCATGTAGGCCGAAGAAGCCAAGGACCAGGCCAGCGTCATCAGTGCATGCATTCAAGCCCTATGATTTGTTAGATCCTGACCACGTTACTGCGTACCAAGTCTACAAGAGGAACACCACGGGGGAATTGTACGTATAATCGTTCATTACACAATCTTTTAATTAATATTAATTAGTCATCTAATTAAAAGAAATTATACAGACGTGATGTGGATATACATATACCAATTCGTGTCACTTGGTTCCAACGGTTCCAAACCAACTTCATGGAGTTGGAGGATACGGTACGTTCCTTACTTTAACTATTTGTATAAGTTTTTATCAGTAATGGTAGAATCCTAACAATATAAAATGTTTACATTGTCAGCACATCGATGCGTACTTGTTGATTTTACGGAAGCGTCAACGAGCATACCCCACTGTCTACGCTCAGAGGGTTAACGTACTGGATTCCCAGTTCTATGTAAGTTCTTGTACAGTACGATTTTCATTTTTTAATTGATGTGTTTACTAGATCTATTACCTAACATTGTGGTTAATTTTCTATATACAGTCATGATTAAATATTAAGTGGGAGCGGATGTTCGGCAGTGGGGTGGCTGCACCCCCTAAGGAATGGTCTATGCTGAAACACAAGTGGCACGATGATGACCTGAAGACGGTCCGAGGATTACTCCCGGCAGGAAACCAGTCATGGCACGCGGTTGATTGGGTGAGTGTTTAAATTACAAGGTTTCAATGTGTTTAATACTATGTTTAGATTTCAGGCATAACACATATGTTGAAACACTAACAGGTTATGATACCTTGCAACCTTGGACGCAACCATTGGGTACTGGCCAGCGTCGACCTCACCCAAGGGAAGATCTACCTGTTAGACCCGTTCAGACAGGAGGTCCCATGGGAGTACAGGAATAAGCAGGTTGCGTGCCTACGTTGGTTTATACCCTCGATGTTGCATCAGGTCGAGTTTCACTCAAACCGAACGAAGGATGATGTGACATACAGTTTATCGAAGAAGGCCTTCCGGATGAGCATCATGGACGGATCCCGTGGGGTGCCCCAACAGCATCAGGGGTATGACTGTTTCAACATTTTATTATACCTCACTTGGTTTTAATTAAATTCCATTCTAATGGTTGTTCATATGGTGATTTGCAGCGGTAACTGTGGTGCCCATACTTTGAGATTGGCAGAGTACTTGTTGGCAAACAAGAAGGAGTTCGATTGGAAAGAAGAGGATATGGGCACCATCCGGGAGAAGATGGCTGTGGAGGTTTATTGTAACTCGCTCACAACACTGTTGTATAGATGATTTATATATGGGTTGTTCCCTGAGTTGTAATTGATGTACATAACAGATTCATATATTATTTTCATTAATTAATTAATTTTTTTCACTTTCCAACCCGCGCGTGAACAATTTAGTGCGTTGCAACACGAATTAAATAATACAATGAAAATGAACAACTAAAGCTTAACGATTTAAACAACATAACTGTATCGAGCATGGTTCCCAAAGTCTGAACGATGTTTGAAGACATCAACTTGGAGACATGTTCCTCAAGGTGCTTCTGGTGGCAATTCGTCTTCATCTTGTACTGCCTTGTTATGTTTGATTGCCTTCCTTATAAGAGCACGTTTGTTTGTTGTGTCCAATTGAATGACAGATGCTGCACTTGCGACGATATTCCTCGGGGACAATTCTACTGGGACCTTCATTAACCATAGGCGGGTTGGAACACCTCCTGCTATTATGTCCAGGTTGTCCACATCTTCTACACGATTGTGTGGTTGTCCTCTCTGAAGACGAGGCATGTCGACCCTCCATCGGCCGACCTGATTGTCTCTTTGTCTTTGGATTTAAAACCACCCGCGCTGCGATGTCAGATGGCACAACCCATGAAGAAGGATGGCCAACAGGCATAATAGGAACCGAGTATGCATTAATAAGTGTCTCCCTTTTGTAGTAGTCTGCACACAGAGATGTGAAATCCAAGTTTCGCTCCCTGCAACAATGAAAATAGTGAGATTCACGTTTGGGTAATATAATGTGTTAACTATAACTTGTCAAGTACCTTGCCGCTGCGAGTGCATGTGAACATGGAAAAAAGTCCATTTGGAATTTGTTGCATGTGCAAGTCTTGCGGGCTAAGTCAACCGTCAACTGTTTTCCCTTGTGTCTGACGGAGAATATGTTCCAGTCAACTGGATTTACGGTCATAAAACCGCACTTCTAGACCCGTTTCAGGATCACAAGATGTGCTGCGTCGGTCAATCGATGACGCATGGACCGTGCAGCTTCATAACGATCGTGAAACCACTTTTGTAGCATATTCCTAATGAACTCTGCCAGCGTCATCAATGGCAGTTGCCGTGCGAATTTTAGGCATGAGTTTATGCACTCTGCAACATTTGTGGTCATCACCCTGTACCTTCTTTGGGGACAGTGTACGCGGGACCATTTGTGAGGACCGGCAGCAATAGCATAATCGAATGCAACCTTGTGCAGCTTACGTAACTCCTCCATGTGACGATTATACTTTAATTCACTGTATGACCTAGCTGCATCATTCATTATGTCAGCAACATCCTTTCTATGGAATCGCTTCTTCATATTTTCCCCAAAATGCCAGCAACATATGGTATGTGTTGCATAAGGGAACACTTTAGATATCCCTGCTTCAATGCTTGGATGACGATCGGAAATGAAAACCAGATCATCTATATTACCAAGGGCACCCCTCAAGCATTCCAAAAACCACTCCCATGAAAGATTATTTTCTGAGTCACCATACCCAAAAGCAATTGGATACACCTGTTCGTTTCCATCTTGTGCAGTTGCCACAAACATTGTACCGCCGAATCTTCCCTTCAAATGGGTACCATCAACTGCAATCACAGGATGTATACACCTCCGAAAACCTCTAATTGAGGACCCTAACGACATGAAAAAGTAGAGGAATTTATCATCGTCAGTGCATTGTAAGTCGGTGATTGTGCCAGGATTTTGCTGTTCCAGAACGTATGCAAAAGATGGCAAGAGTTGGAAAGCTTCTTCATGCGTTCCGTAGGTCAATGATAATGCATATTGAAGGGCATCGTGTGCCTTACTGTACATGATTTGTATGCCATACATTGTTTTCATATCGGCGATGACGTCCTTGGGACGCATGAGACGACCATCATGTTGTTGAAGTCTAGGTGCAACGACTTCTCCGATTATGACTGCACTAGCTTGTCGGTGGCGACGGTGAATCTCCTCCAAGGGACAACTGTGTTCGTTGACAAAACTTCTCACTTGAAAGTATGTCCCTTCATCTCTCCTCACCGCTCTTAATTTCCATGTACAGTCGTCAATGATGCAAACCAGATGTAAAGTTGTCTTATTGGACCTTTTCACCTTCCATTCAAAGTTATGATGCATTGCAAAATGGCCAACTAGCCTCTTCAAATCCTTTTTACTCGGAAAAAATTGACCTTTATAAATCATGGTTCTAGGTTCTGGCGTTGCCAAGGTGCTAGTTGTATCAATACCAAACGAGTATGAATCTGCTCCGGGAATAACCCACGTTGCAGATGCTGTTACATTATACCGGACCTCGGAAGGCCCAGGCATATCAAGTGGAGTGCAACTAACTCCTTGTACATGTCTACCTCGTGTTTCAATTTGTGCAGGGTCTTCATCCACATTTTGTAGATCATCAACCCGATCATTAACCTGTTCATTATTTGCCTCATTATCCACCTCAGGGTTCGGGTAATTGTTTTGCTCATTGTACTACTCATTTCGACAATCAAACACATCGCCAAATTGAGGTTCAACTAAATCTTCATGGTCGACCGCTACCGGTGGGACACCACACATGTTTCCCCCACCTTCAGTGGCACTTCTTTGGGTGAACACTTGGTTGCTACCGCTAAAGGATCCTAATTGTTGGGTATTTTCAAGAGGAGGAATATCATTCCCGATCACATTTCCAGCTGTCCTCTCAGTTACACTGACACATACTTGAGGGATAACTCGATCTTCCCCTAGCATAAACTGCACATCGTTGTCATTTCTTATAAATGTGCGACATGTACTGCCTGGAACAATTGATATTGATGATAGATCAATATTGAATTTGTTTACATCATAATTCACAATGGTATGCACGATCGCCACCAATTCTTCGTAAGTCATATCCTTTGACACATACATTCCCTGGTTATCCGATCCAACAAACCTTTGACTTCCGTCGGGTAACTGCTCCCATCGACCGTTGTAAGATATTACTATTCTAACCCGATTCATGATGCTGTCAAATTAATCATCACAAAGCATTAATGAAAATTCAGGACTACAAACTTTTTTCAAATATTACATTTACAAAGGCTATGTTAAGGATATTTAAAAGTCTCAGAGAAGACATGAAAAGGCTCATAGAATTCTTTAAAAGGCTCGATTAAATCACATGAAAATGCTCAAAAATTTCTTCAAAAGGCTCGAATAGTGAATGAAAAGGCTCGGGAAAGACATAAAAAAGCTCGAAAATTCTTCGAAAGGCTCGAATAGTGAATGAAAAGGCACGGGAAACACATGAAAAGGCACGGGAATCACATGAAAAGGCACGGGAAACACATGAAAAGGCACGGGAAACACATGAAAAGGCACGGGAATCACATGAAAAGGCAGGAACACACGGGAACACATGAAAAGGCACACATGAAAAAAGGAAACACATGAAAAGGGGAATCACATGAAAGGCTCGGATAGTGAACACGGGAAAGGCACGGTGAAAAACACATGAAAAGGCACGGGAATCACATGAAAAGGCAGGAAACACATGAAAAGGGAATCACATGAAAACATGAAAAGGCACACGGGAAACACATGAAAAGGCACGGGAATCACATGAAAAGGCACGGGAAACACATGAAAAGGCACGGGAAACACATGAAAAGGCACGGGAAACACATGAAAAGGCACGGGAAACACATGAAAAGGCACGGGAATCACATGAAAAGGCACGGGAAACACATGAAAAGGCACGGGAAACACATGAAAAGGCACGGGAAACACATGAAAAGGCACGGGAATCACATGAAAAGGCACGGGAAACACATGAAAAGGCTCGGGAAACACATGAAAAAGCTCGGATAGTGAACACATGAAAAGGCACGGGAAACACATGAAAATGCTTGGATAGTGAACAGATGAAAAGGCTCGGGTAACACATGAAAAGGCTCGGAGATCTAAAAATTCTCACAATGGCTGGTTTACAAAATGTGAACAAATTATAAGAAGAAAGTTCAAGAAATATTACCTTATTTTATAAGTTGAAGATGAAACTCGAGGAAACCACAAATCTTTAACTTTTATTTGTAGATAGATAGAGAGAGAGAGAGAGAGAGAGAGAGAGAAAGAAAAAATCAGAGAGAGAGAGTCGTTTTTTTTGGAAGTGTGGAGAAATAAAAGTACAAAGAGAATAACATAACTGATTATCTAAGGGCAATTTTGGTAGTTCACCATAATATGTGCCTTTTAAACTTAACTTATTAAACCACTGACAATATCACCAAATGAGTTTGAAATTGTGACATTTCGCACCATTTCCACTATATAAATTTTATATATATACACTAGATTGCATCCCACACGATATATAGGAACCATAAAATATAACGCAACAATAATTCAATGATTTAACTTATTGATCTATGATATTGGATGCATTTATGATGAAAAACAATCATAGAGTATTTCTCTAGATTTATTTCTTTGACATTGATCTCCAACAAAAATTAATCAATGGCCAGGTCAAGCTTTTCTTATATGGTATGTTGAAACTTTATGATAATATAACATACCAAATGAGAAAAGCTTGACCTGACCATTGATTAATTTTTGCTGGAGATCAATGTCAAAGAAATAAATGTAGAGAAATACCCTATAAATGTTTTTCATTACCAATGCATCCAATATCTTAGACCAATAAGTTAAATCATTGAATTATTGTTGCATTATAATTTATAGTTCCAACATATCGTGTGAGATGCAATCTATTATATATATATATATATATGACATGCCTTTCACATGATAATTATTTAATTAATACATGTGGAAGTTGTAGTAATTAATTTATATATTGAATGACTCTCTATACATGCTAGTTAGAATATCAACCATAGTAAGTGCTTCTATGATCTAATAAAACTAAGGATTATGTTAAATTTAATTAGATGGTTTGGTTTCTCTCTGGTTGGTCCCTCTTTTTTTGTTTTGATTTTGATGCTGCGGCTGCTTTCTCTTGTTTGTTTGGGCTTTGCCCCCTTGCGGGGCTTTTTCCTGCTTGCCAGATGAATAAGCGTTTGCTTTTAAAATATATATATATATATTATTCATCGATCATTAAATAAAAAATATGTGATCTAATAATAGTAATAATTCTCATTAAATCTAGAAATCAACTATTAATTAAAAAAATATATATGAAGAGTTGAAGAATATAAAATTAAAGGGTTGAATATAATTTATTTTTTAATAAACTAATTAATGGTCAAACCTTCTCAAAATGACATGTGGTATGTTAAGACTCCAAAATAAGATAAAATAATTAATAGTATAGAAAAATCAATAACCAATCTCATTGGTGGGGTCAGTATTTTGGGTATCGACTAGTACCCAAGTATTGTTCACCAAATATTATATATATTACATTTTATATAGTTAAATAATTAACAATATTTAAAAAATTAATTAATAAGAATTTATAGCTTGTTGGTAAAAAAAAATTATGGCTTGTCTTTTAATCTTACTAAATAATGGAATTCTTACAAAAAAAAAAAAAAAAAACTTAATATTTAAAAATCAATTTATTCAATATACTATTAATTATGAGATTGCCTTTTTGATTACCTATAGACAGAGGCGGATGCATGAGAGGGCTGCCTATAGCCCGGGCAGCCCTCTTTCAAAAGAAAAAAAAAAATATATATATATATATATATATATATTATGATTAATTGCATAAACATCCCTGATAATAGGTCTAATTGTATTTATATACAAATTTTGTTTATAATTACACTAACATCCCCTAGCATTAGTATAATTTATTTCATTTATTTATTCTAACTTAAAATCAAAAGACAATAATAAAAATTACAAACAATCAATCACAATTGACAAAAGTAATATTTTATGCTTGTTTTACATATAATATTTACTTGCTTTTATTTCAATTTTTTGATTGCACAATTTAGATTTATTTTATTTTGTTCTATTTATTAGTTTAAACAATTCAAACCGGTCATTAATAGTAAATTTTCATAATATGTATAATCTATTTAAAAACAAGATATATATTGACAAACAAATCAATGTGAGAATGTGTGAGTCATTGATTAAGCATTCAAGACTAAAAAATTCAATATAAGAGTTTGTGAGCCATTAATTAAGTATTAGAATATATTGACTAAACAAAAATAGATAAATCCAACAATTGATATCTAATTAATTGACTATGTGATTGAGAAAAAAAAAACTATTTGTATATATAATTTAGCCCAGTCTGTAAATATTTCCTGAGTCTGCCCCTGCCTATAGAAATGTGATTTATGAAAATAGATTATATTATTAAAAGTTATTACACTTAATAACTACTTAATACCTTTGGCAAATATATATATAAAAGAATTCATGGTTTGTTTTTGAACTTACCAAATAATTCAAAAAATAATAATAATACTTAACGATTAAAAATCAATTATGATATTTATTTAAAGAATTTATTCACTATTACATTAATTACGATATTGCCTTTTGATTATCTATTAATAAGTGATTTATGACATTTAATATCAATCCAAATTGCATATGAATTGACCCATTCCGTTCTATATTGCTTGTGCTTACATCATTTGCATCATTTGCATCACTAAGATCACTTGTCTTGTAAAAGGTGGAAATCTCTTTTTAGAGTGGATTCTTCAATTTGAGCAAGGAAGTCTTGGCTAGGAGTGTGAGGCTTTAGATAGTCAAGCAAGGAAGTATTAGATAGAAGTGTGAGGCTCCGGATAGCTAAGCAAGGAAGTCTTGGCTAGAAGCGTGAGTTTTTGGTTAGTCAAGCAATGATACTTTCTAGATGCATACGATGTGTCTTGATTAGAAAGTAGGCAAATCTCTCTCTAGTAGGATTAGATCGGAGGGATATCCAATAGAGAGTGGGTCATGTGATTTGGTCACTTTTTAGGATGTACTCTTATTTAACTAGTGAAAGATAGTTTACCGGTGGTTGTGGGTTCAACCTCTTGATGTTTCCTTTTTGGAGGTTTGCCACGTAAAAAATCATGTGTCAAGTTTTTTTTTCATTATCTCTTTGATATTTGTTTATTTGAATCAAATTGATCTTGTATGAATTCTTATTGATAATATCCGTGTAAAGCAAGATCTTTGATTAACATTTGTTTCCTTTACATGTACTTGACTATATGTGTCATTTATAAAATAATACAAATACTTGTTGATTTATGTTTTTAATATATATTTCTTCATGCAAATCACATACTATGTTTGATCATTCAAATTGAATATACTTGTCAATAGTCTATATGTACTTGTTTGTGCTTATTGAAGTGTGATACAAGCTATCTAGAGGGGAAAACTTTTGTTTATTCCAAAAGATTGAAAAATGCTTAAAAACCTATTCATCCCCTCTCTCTTTCTCCCTCTCTAGGTTAGCTTTAGCAATTTAACCGTGATTGTATTTACAGTAACCCAATCCACCGCATGCATCTTCCTCTGTTCTATCCCATCTCCCCACAAAAAGCTACATTAGAGCTTTTCAATCTTTTGAGCCACCCCCTTCGACATCTTAAACTCCGATAGGTAAAAGGTAGGGATACTACAGAAAACTGCCTTGATCAACACTAATCGAGCCCCTTTCGAAAGAAATTTTCTCTTCCATGGCCTTAAACACTTCTCAATTTTATAAACCACCGGATTCCAAAAAAACCTTAGCACTAGGCCTGGCACCTAAAGGGAGCCCAAGATAGGAGATAGGTAGGGAAGCCATCCTATATCGAAAAATATCGGCCCAACAATTCTCTTCACTCACGTTCTTTCCCACTCTTGACATAAGATTTATGGAAGTTGATTTTGAGCCTAGAAGAAAGCTCAAAACAATGGAGAATCCGCTTAAGGTTAATAAGAAAATCAGTCATTGGCTTCAAGAAGACTATTGTGTCGTCTGCAAACTGGAGATGGGAAACATTAACTTCATTGTTGCCAAATGTCTCACCCTTTATAATACCCAAGGATTCTGCTTTAACCAAGAGGGTGCTCAAACCTTCTGCTACAATATTGAAAAGAAAGGGAGATAATAGGTCCCTTTGTCTCATCCCTATCTGGATACCAAATTGCAGAGTGGGGCTTAGGGATGTCAATAGGGCGGGTGCCGGGGTGAGGATACCATCCCCATTCCCTAAACCCAAATATAACTAGGATTCTTGTCCCCACCCCATTCCCCACTTGGGGCAAGGACGGGGAATCCACATTTGGGGGGAGGCCTCCCGATACCCGCCCACCTTGCCCCGCCCCGTTTGATTAAGACAATATTAATAATTATATACCTAATATTGTAAGCTATAATCACAAGTGTCGATCAGTCTTTAAAAATATTAAACGATTGAAGAAAAAAATTAGTTAAAAAAGTAAACAAACTCTAATTCATAGTAAGTCTATCGCAAACTAAATTACCAAACGTATGAATATTACACCGTACTTTTTCAATAAAAATGAAATTGAAATACAAAATCGTCATAATTAAATCTGCCAAAAGAAAATAAAGATTGAAAGTTTAACTCCAGATACTTGTCTATGAACAAGTGCTAATGATAAAAATGTGACCATGCATCTTCCATCTCCAGTATATCTGTTAACCTGTATGGAAAAAAAAAAAAAAAACATTACATTTTAATTGTTTATAAGAAAAATGTTTCTTTCCAATTATATTTTGAAAGTAAATTGAAGAAAAAAATTGTAACATAACTGTTTTTCTTGTTTCTTAATCATCCATGCAACATGTTAATTGGGGTATGGGGCGGGGACGGGGCGGGGACCAAAATACCATTCCCTGCCCAAAAATTAATTGGGTTTTAAAATCAAATCTCATTCATACCCCTTACCTCAATTAACATATACCAAACCCGCCCTAAACGGGGTGGGTCCTCGCAGGGCCCCATACCTATGGGAATTTTTGACATCCTTAGTGGGTCTACAATTTATAAGAACCGAAAGGGTTAGAGAGGAAATACAATCCCTAATCCATTTTCTCCATTTCAAGGTGATCGGGGGTATAAAAGTACATATTTTGTACCCTTATTTTCTATTAATTTGTACATGTTTATCAGGTAAAACCAGATATTTAATGGATTAAATAAGTGTTTCAGGTAAATAGGGAAGTTCAGGAGCATTGTTGTCATTTTGGACAAATCAGGAGCTAAAGTGCAATATTCAGGACATCTATTGAAGATTCTATGATTAAGGGAGAAATCAGGGGAGCTAATGGTAATTTACAAGCAAAAGACGCAGCACACAGCCACATCATCAATTGAAACGGCAACGTTTTGTGCTGCTTGCGTATGCGTGACGTATTGATGACGTCACCCATCTTCAACCTTCAACCGGTCGACCCGTGTGCCTACATGACCTAACCCGACCCGGTTTCTATAAGGTTGTGACCCGACTCGGTCCCGACCATTTCCAGGCCGTTTCCGACGGTTTTTCCGGTATATCTTCTCCCAGATCGACAGCCCTCTTCCCATCGGTCACGTTTGTACCACTTTAAGACTCCCATGCACTCAATCTCTCTCTCCTCCAAGAGCTTCAAGTTCCATGGCCATTCAAGCTTGCAAGCTTGATCCCAACGCCTTCTTTCCAGCGTCCCAAACGTTCAAAACCGCGGGAAATCCGCAATTACATGCTAATGGTAAGAACCAGCGAAGAAAAATGACTAAACTCACGGTTTCAAGAGCAAAATGCACCGCGAATTCCATAGGCGGGAATTAACCCGCGAAGCATGGGTTCTGAACCCGCGAGGCTATCATATCAGAGGGAGAAACTCTTCTTTGCTCGTCCAAACCATGCCCAAATCACGCCCCATAGAAATATACCTCTTTTGCCAACAAAAATACAATCCCTAATATCCAACAATTACACTAAATAGCCTAGAATCTCTCCAAGATTACCAACCCCTTACTTAGCTTGTTTGTAAGTAGAGTTTATGGTGCTGTTCCAACCACCAATCTTGATCTAAAGCTTCCACACATTGATTCCGAGTTTGGGAAAGCAAGAGGAGTTGAGCTAGCTTGAAGACTTCTCCAAGATCATTGGGTTGTCTCTATTGTCTCTCTTATTTCCTTAGTTTGTTATTAATGTGTAATTAAATAGCTATGTTAAGGATTTGGTGTATTCATATATTATTATCGATGAACTAGCTGTATCTATTATTTGATATTGAGCTTTAATAGATATATGCTTGTTAATTGATTGTTCAATTGTTAACTTGCAAAATAGGATTAAATAGATTAATGCAAACCTTACTTAATTTAGTTAACCTATAATTGAAGTGCTTAATTGTTATCAACTAGTAATTAGGTGTATTGCATGGTTCATTATTTCCCTAACATATCTCATTATCACTCTTGCATTACCCTTGCATTAGTTGGTAATTAGTTTAGTTAGTTAGTGTAATTTAGTTAATTGTAGATGGTAAGCTTAGTGATTAGTTAGTTAATTGCCTAAGGGAATGACAACCCTTAGTTGTAGTTGGATTTAGTTAACTTAGTGGTAATTAGATTAAAGCTTTCTTAGTGTAATCTTAGACTAATTAGGTAATTTGTTTGTGGCCATTTCAATTTACTTTTCTTGCATGCATGATGTATCTAGTGTAATTATATTGTATATATTATCTAAAACCTAGGACCAACTTAAGGTACCATACCTCCCTTTAGGAACGAACTGTATTTGCCGCTATGCGATCGTAACGATCCATGCACTTACGGAAAAACAAGCACGCGCATTTATATATATATATATATATATATTATAAATACAAGAAGTGTGTCACAAGGTAATTGACAAATCTTTAAATTAGTGGGTTGATATCTTAATGAGGTAGTAACAGATAATTCATTAATTTATTGGATTGTCATTAGGTTTTAGTTTGTGACACAATAAACTTGACTAGTTGTGTTCAAAAAAATGGTATATTTATAAGCAACTAAAAAGAAGTTATTTTATTTCAAAAAATAAAAAAAGAAAGTAAAATAAGATGTTATTTAATTTATAATAAATAGGGATATTATTATTCCAACCCCCCCCCCCCCCCCCCCACCCCCACCTCTCTCTCTCTCTCTCTCTCTCTCTCTCACACACGCACACACAGACATTTGAGGTACCTGTTGTTTTGGTATTGGCCATTTTAAACCCTGTAATTGAAATTAATTATCAATCAATCTCCTGCCGTTACTACTCCGTTATGTAAGCTAGGATATAATCGTAACATAACAGGGCATATTTAATAATTATTAAAAGATATTAAAAATTAATATTAAAAAAAAAAACATCATTTTCAAGCCTTAATTATCTTTCTCTCTCTATTCTCTTCTTTCTCCTACGCCAATCACTCTCTCCCTGATCAATCTTCTTTCTCTTCCTCTCTTATTTCTCTATAGGGAAAATACACGTAGCGGAAACGAAAAATAGATTTGTATATTTTAAAATTTTTCCTTTAAAAGAAGAACCTTAACCCTTGATTAATTAACATATAATAAAAGATATCATACCTTTTTCAACATGACGATTGATGTTGCGTCGATTGTAATCCATAAAATCTTCCAATCCAATCATGAACGTGAATCACCTAGGAGTGTGAGCGCCCTTTCTTTGAATTGTGTACTTGATGATGGATAATTAAAAACTTTTTCTTTTGTTAGTCACAATAATCTTTCTAGAGAAAAAACGAAGAACGTTTGGTCACTTGTGAGTTCTCAATCTTTTGATCGAAACTCGAAAACAAAACATTCTCTTTCTTATTTTTCCTCTTGGCCGAATTCTACACTTAGTCTTAGAGTTGGATGAATTTTTAAGCAAATAAAGAATTCTCTTTTTCAAAATCTAGGGTTGGCCAAATTTTAATGATAGTATATATACGGTGGCTGAAATCCTCACTAAAGAGGATTAAGGCCATGTGGTCGAAATCCTTCCATCAAGAGGAATTGTGTTTCACGTAAAAACTTCTATCATTCTTTAGAATTCAAAACCCTACTCCAACTCCTTACTGTATTATCCAATAATATATTTAATATAAATTAAATTGTGATCTAATTAAAAACTTCCTAATTTGACTAGATAAATAAATTCATTTTGTTTATTTATCTACTTATCAAATAAAGTCTTTGATTCTTATCATACTACCAACAATAGTATAACACTAAGAAACCTATTTCATAGTTAGAAAAAGATTTTGATTTTGATTTTGATTTAAATAATTAATTAATTAACTTTAATTTAATTAAATAATAAAATAAAACAATATAATATGCCAATATTCTTAGCATGTGCATTATATTGTTTTTCCATTTTATTAAATCCATTAGACCTTAAAATAAAAGCCTACATGTGAACTAGATCCATTCTTACTAAAAAAAAAAAACAAGTTCACATGCCTTTAAATTAATATATTAATATAATTTAATAGCCCATTATATAATAAATGTGCAAATTATATTCTTAATGTATTAATTACAATTTTAGATGGACCCATAAATTAGTCTGATAGAATATATCAAGTGATCTATGTAAGTCCATATGGATTGTGGATCTTGGTGGACTATCTAAATTTAAGCTTCAATAGACATAACTCAATCACAATCAACAAATGATTCACTTAGGTTCAATCTATTAATTTTAGCTCATTCCACTAAAGAACTAAAATTGAACTCTTAAATAAAGATAGAATAAATAAATGTTTCTCATTTATACCCTAAACAACCTTATTGGAGATAGTATATCCTCGTGATAAATATCAGCAATCGCAAAGAGCTCATAGACCGCTTATAGCTCTCATAGTTATCTTATTTACTCATATAACCACATTTTAAACTTGGATATTCTGACTTGACTAGAAGCCATATTTCAATAGACATTATCGAAAACTTAACGTTAAGATTCAAAATCCAATACCTCAAAATATCCATATGATGACATTCTACTCTCATTTAATAAATGGAGCCACGATGTCTATATCTATAAATGAAGTCCTCTATCGATTAACAAATGAATACCACAAAACTATAAAGGATAGATTATGCTATATAATCATACTCATTGATAGCTCAAATGATAACACTTACAACCATAAGTCCATCATTTATCTTAGGATTAAGATAGACTCTCCGATTGTCCTCATAATGAAAACTTTTATTCACTGACGATTCTAGATAAAGTATTTCATTGTGATCCTATTTAATGCGCTTAGTGCACTATATTCTTTTACTCAAAGATACTTTGATGATTTTAGACTCATCATAGCACATTTGATCTCACTCAAATGCTAGCCACTCAAATGCTAGCAAAAGAATCTACAACTTTAACAAGGTAAATGTACCCAACGTTTATCTTAAGTTGTGAATATTATACAAGACTAACTAAAGAATTGTGTTTACCTCATACATATCCAAATGTATGAACAATTCTTCATTTCTCATGGTCCTTTGACTTTATGATTATTTACTTTTGACAATTATAATAATTAAACTATAAATGCTATAAGATTTATTAAATCAGAAATCACTTTATTAATATGAAAAGATTGTCTAATACATTATTACACTATTGCTATTGAGCATAATACTAACATTCTCCTCCACAGATCTCTTTCCCCCTGATTAATCTTTTTCCTCTTCCTCTTCCTCTCTTCTGTCGTTCTCTTCTTCTCTTTCTCTCGTCTCGATTCCCTTCTTCTCTTTTTATCTCGCTGCTCTCTCCTTCCCTTTCTCAAACGACAGGTTGTTTTGTTTAGTGGATGTTTGGAGATGGGGTGGCTTGATTGATGGGTTTGGATGTTTGGAGATGGGTTTGGGTGTTAGGAGGTGACTGGATTTCGATTTAGGGTTGTGACTGGATTTTGGAGGTGGAGGCTGTGTGTTGGGGTGTTTTGTTTAGGGGTTGCGGTTGGATTTTTGGCTGAGATCGGGTGGAGAACAAGATGTGCGGCAGCGACATGGTTGCTAGGTTTTGCAGTCGGGTTTTTTGTTTGTTTTTTTCAAAAAAAAAAAAAATTGAAGAAGTTGAACTAAACAATTTGTGTTGGTTTGGAATGGTTTTTAGGTTTTAGGAAGGTGAAGAGGGTTGTGATGGTGGTTTGTGGAACCAAAGATGGAAAGGTCTACTGAACTTTCAGTGAGATTCAAGATGGATATGGTCTTGTGGAGATCTAGATCTCCACAATATGAACAATTAAATTTTGTTTTTATTTGTATTTACTTTTAAATGATTTTTTTTTTTTTTTGATATTTAATAGAAGGGTAAAATAGTACTTTGACCCAAACTATTAACAGAGCTTAACAGAAGGGGAAAAATGACCAATGCCGAAACAAGAAGGTATAAAATGACCAATACCTCAAAAGTCATGGTGGAAAATAATAATATCCCTAATAAATATGTATAATCTTAATCTTCAAATCATGTGAAGATCTAATGAACATCCATATGCTTGATTGATTTAACAAATGCGAGCAATATTGGTTTTTTTTTTTATAGAGAAGAATAGCATTTAAAGGAAAATGAAACTACAAACGATCTGGGCTATCTCCCAAAACAAGACTCTCCACATATGGTACAATTTTCCAACCACACAAACACCCCACATGGGAAAGAGCAAGTTTTGCTAAGCCATGAGCAACACTATTAGCTACTCTAGGAAAAAAATTAACGGACAAAACATTAACCTTTTTAAGAAAGCAAATAATATCATTGATAACAACGCCTAAATCACTGCAGGGAGAGGCCTGAGAAACACTCCCATTCACCACAGTCAAGGCATCTGACTATGGGACAGCCGGCATGAGGCCTGTGTTCACAGCCAAGTATATGCCTTAGAGGATAGCGAGATCCTCTGCAACTTGAGGATGGTATCATGGCATCAAGCACAGAGACTCAGAGAGGCCATATCATGGCCATTGCAATCCCGGATAACCACATCCAAACCCGACTGCTCCCTCTCATTAGCTAAAGCAGCATAAGTAATGATTTTTATAAAATGCGTGCAATATTGTTGAGCTCTAACTTGTTTTTCTTATTTTATATAAGGATAGCTAGTGTATAGGATTTGTTATTATATGTTGGCATAAATAATTTGGGTACAACCAAGATGGGTCCAAACCCATAATGCATGATCATGTACATAGAGCCCAAGTTGCCAAGCAAGCCCACCCATGATGTTATCATCAGATAACTACCAGAAAACTGCATGGGCAGTTTCATATGTATATACTCATAACTTGTATTTGGTATGTAAGGAATGTCTGGCATTGTGTGTGTGCAAGGCAGAGAGAAATGGGTGTGTTTAATATGTTGTGGGTGCAAAGCAACAACGCATGAATGTGTTGTGGCATGAGTGTGTTTCGGTGTAAGTAAAACTAGACCTGGTAAAATTTTACACGACCCATTAACACGACCCAAACCCATTTAAAAATAGCGGTTGGTGGGTCAAGTTTATCGGATCGGGTTGTTAATGGGTCAACCTATTAAGACACGAAATATAATGGGTTAGTTTTGGGTTCACCCTTAAAAAAACCGTTAATTTGATAACCCATTAATATAAAGAATTTTTTTTTTTAATGTGTTTATGAAAGTTAAAAAATCTTTGTATAGTCACATTATGAAATTTATATAAAAAAATATCTCTATAATTATGGTTATAATATATTTGACTAATTAATTTTTTTAAAATTTCTAATTTTTTTCTTTTTTTGAAAGAGGAAAATTTTCTAAATTAAAAACTCTAAAACTATAAATAAATTATTTTACAATATTATAACCCTAACCCTAACCCTAAAACTCTAAAAGTAGCTAGTGAACTTGATTGTATGAGTTTGATCATGCTTCACTGCTATCTATTTTCAATTTTTTAATAAATCTCAAATATAATATTTTGTAACTGGTTGGGTCGGGTTACCCATTAATTTAACAAATGGTTTCGGGTTTGTATATTTCAACCCATTAAGCTAACGGGTCGGGTTTGAGTGGAGCAAATTTAACACGGCCTAAATACGAAACGACACGAATTCGTAATAACACGGCTCATTGCCAGGTCTAAGTACAACAGAGAGCATATGTCTGGGACAATGCAAGATGCATATTTGCAAGTGTTTAAAGAGAACACAGTATAGACAGAGAAACACAAAGGATAAAGATGTGGAGAAAATCCTTGGAGAATTTTTTCCCATCCAACATCAGAGTGTGGGTATATATGCATTGTGATTAGAGGGGATTTTCCGAATACGTGATTGTCCTTCGACCGGTGATACAGTCTCAGGTGTTCTATTTGCTTCCGCTGTAGAGATTCGGATTTCTTATGGTGAACGGTAATGATCTGAATTTCATTTATGTTTATTTGTTTATTTAGAATAATCTTCATTATACATGATAGTTATTAGTTTTTTTTTTGAAGTGTATACATGATAGTTATTAGTGGTTATTTTTTTAAGTGTATACATGATAGTTATTAGTTAAAAGGGAGACACTTCCTTGTTATATGATTTCAGTATATATACATACTAAGATTAACAATGAACATACTCAACCATCTGAAAATTTTCATATGAGGATGCCTTGATAGAATTATATAAGGACATTGAATATGAACCACTCGTTTTACATACTTTGATTTGGTATATATGCACTTGTCAAATCACTTTTATAAATGAATGGCTCACATTCAATATCCCGATAAAGTTATATAAGGATACACTGATAGGAACGGGACCGCTCAACCATCATTATTATATGGATAATTTTTTTTTACTTTACCTAACAAGTACACATTAAGGAGATATTCTGAACAACATTTGAGTCTATAGTAAGGCCAAAATGTGCCAAAATCTGGTTACAGTAACCTAAATTTATGACAAAAGACATCATGGGCAACAAAACACTTTTAAGTAATAAATTCCGTAAGTCATCTATTATCTTCAAAAACTTTTAAGTAACTACCTCATTACTAGGATAATTTCCAATGATGAAGACCAAAACAGTTGAATTTATCCTTCCGTCACGTGAAAAAACGGTTGCTTATTTGCCACGGACTTTGATGTTGAGAGTCCATTGCACCTTTCCTTCGGGCAATGGGATTGAACTTGGCAACCGCACAGGGCCGGCCTTTAGGCAAGTCAATCAAGACCCTTTGCCAAGGGCCTCCTCTTTTTGGGGGACTCAAAAAAAAAATTAGAAAAAAAAATTGAAAAAAAAATTATTTTTAAAGCATTAATTTGAGTCTTCATCTTTTTTGGGGGCCTCAAAAAAAAAAAAATTTGAAAAAGAAAAAAATTTAATTTTCGAAAACATTAATTTTTTTGAAAGATTCACCCAACAGAATTGTTTCTTTATTTGTCATTAATTAGGTAATTTGGAGTTAATTTATATATATATATATATATATATATATATATATTTTTTTTATTTTATAATTACAACATCATTTTTTTTTTTTTTACATTGCAAAACCTCCCACTACATCAAGATTTCTCTTTCATCAATCTCAATCAATATTCTTCTTCAATTGCAATCAATCTCTTGTGATTCATTAAGGGAAAAAAAAGTAATTTTTAGTTTTTTTTTTTTTTTTTTTTAATTTAATGTTTATTTATATTTTATTAATTTGATTTTTTTTTTTTTAGGGTTTTAACTGTATAAAGTAGTTGATTGAGTTTGTTTTCTTGTAGCTATTGTGGAAGATTGAGTGTTACTTCAAATCTTCAATATTGTCGAAACTTGTTTCTTCTAAAAAATCAGGTGCTATTTTTTCATTTTATTTAATTAAAATTCTGTTTTTATTGTCTTTCTTCATTTTATTTTGGTAAAAATGTCTATAAGAAAATTCGAATCTGGTTATGACAAACGAAAGAAAAAGAAAAGAGTAGAAGATTTAGTTCAATATCAAAAAGGTGCACTTGATAAATTTATCACTAGTAGTAGTAAGCAAAAAATACAAGTGATAAAAATTTAGCTAGTGAACCAAGTTTTTGTACTGTGCCTAATGAAGATGAAATACATAAAGAACCTAAAAATAATTTGATTTTTATAATTATATTTTTAGATCTATTTCACTTTGGTTTTTATTTTTATTTTTAACTTGTATTTTGTAATCTTGTCATTTGAATAAAATTATTTTATTTGGAAAAAAAAGTATCACTAGAGGTGTGCGTTTTCGGTTTGGTTTGGGTTAAAGCTCAATATCAAACCAAACCAATATGGATTGGTTTGGCTATATTTCAATCCAAACCAAACCAATGTGATTTTTCAAACCGATCCAAACCAAACCAACAAATGTCGGGTTGGTTTGGATAGGTTTATCGGTTTAGATTTGAACTCAAAAATCTTTTTTTGTTTTTGTTATTATATTATAAAAAATATTTAAATAAAAAATCATAACATAAAATATTAATTATATATTTAGACATGTATATATACCCTAATTAAAGACATATTTGACAACATCTATGCTTTTAAAACCTAATACATCAATCAATCAGAAGAATTGTATCAAAACAAATAAATAAACTATAAAAGCTTAAAATAACCGGTAAAAGTTATAAAACCTAGACCGAATAGAAAACGTTGGTGGATTTTATATTTTAGTTTTATTTTCTAAAATATGTGGTTTGGTTTGGGTTGGGTTGGTGAATTATTTTCTAAAAAAAAAACCATTTTAATATTCCATAAAAGAGATCATGCAATTTGTTTCTTAACGTACTTTATATACATATATACAGAAATGTATCAAATAAGAATTCACTGAGTATAAGCTGACTCATAAGACAAAATTGACTAAACTGGAACACAAAAATGACCGTACAAGTAATTGAAAATGGTTTAGATCCACTAATATAAGGCTACACTGAACTCATCATATATTTAAGTCCCAAAAGTTATGTCTTGTAGTATAACATTCATGTTTACTGACCAAATTAAAGAGGTATCACATGATCTGGGTTTTTAAATTTTCCTATTCAAATGTATAATAGAGCGCACACTCAATAAAAAGAAAGCCAGCTTTAGTAATTTATTTGAAGGAACAATGATAAACAATAAACAACAAAATCATACCTCTGGTCACAAGTGAACGCAAATGAATGGGATCGTCTTTTGATGCTCGAGAACGTAATTTTGCAATATCATATCGGGGAGCCTCCTCAATACCTAGAAAATGCAATATATATCAAGATTTCCTAGATAGGAAAGCAAGGCAACATTTATTTGAATTTGAGTTTCAGAGCCTGGAAAACTTTTTGAAGAATATATCTGAATATGAATCCTCGAAAATTACTGGTCAGGTAAAAATTAATGTTACAACATTCTTTCAAATTCTTTGAAGACTTTCAATTCATACTCTTCGGACCAGCATATTGACATAAACAGGGAGCCAAGCATTCTGAAAGGAAATTAAACAAACAGAATTTTTTTAAACATAGTTTTCATATATCACTCTTTGTAGCAAATATTCGTATGAAGCTTGAATTACGAAACAAGGCTGCTGTATGTAAAAGCAAAAATAATTTTGTCCAGATTCCAGAATCTAAAACAGTTCAAAGATAGGCCACATACAAGTTGAGCATTCTCCAGGCGTCTTGCAGCCTTCTCATACTCTTTTCCCTCACCATCCACAGTCTTCTTAACTACTTTGACCTTTTCCTCTTCCACAGGTTGGTATATCTGATATAAAAAATAAAAAATAAAAAAAAAAGTATTAAAATATTGAAGTTGAACTTCAAAAGACATAACTCCTCACCTGAAAACATGAAGATTAGATGAAACAAGTCAAACTAACCAAACGGGTAAGCAAAATATTTTTAAAGCATCCAAAAGACAATTAACAGATTCTTCATTTCTGTAATTAACGTCTTTAAACATTACATCATTATGTGCAAAGGGGGTAGACTATTAATACCTCGTGTAAGATCATAAGAGGAGATTCTTATGGGGATGGTATAGCATATTGATTTAAGATATGAGAAATTATATAACTAAAGTGATAATCTTTGCAAAATGAAAAACATTGTTATAAATAAATATAAATTTATATAATGGGTCCCATCTATCAAGTTTCTTGCAAGTGATAAAGTGGAAAACAATGGAAACAACAATTTGATGTTAATGTTTCCGCTTTTCATAATTAATGTGGAAAAACAAAATTTTTGTTTTCCTTTTTTTCACCCAAAATTATTCTACCGAATGTATTTTCCTTGTTTTCTTCATTTTGAAAAAAAAAAAAAGAAAAAAAAAAAAAGCCTTCGAGAACCAGAAATGACACTGAATGCGTTCTAATTAACTTGCAGTTCAAAATTTCAAATGCACAACCTCAAGTTTCTTTTAGTTGAAACACTCTGCCTTAGTTATAAGCTCATGATTCTTTTAAGTGTAAGTATAACTTCATATTACAATTTTAAAGTCCATTACGCACATTCTTGAAAGAGTTGATGAGGAGATGGCATTCTACAATCTCATTTATTCTTTCCTAAAAAAATTTGCAAAACAAAAAATAGAAAGGGAATACTGCCGAGTGTCAAACCTGTCTAAAGGTTTTTTTCATTTTTGTTTGTGAAGAACCATGACAATTAATGAGTTTGTCTGTAATTGCTTGAAGCCGCTCATATAAATACCCCTAATCATATTATTAATCTCTAGTGTTCATGTGCTTCATTTACAAGTGCTCCTAACATCTGTATTTGGAAGTGGTCTGCTTTTTCCCTGTACTGTACGAACTATTGAGTGAAATCTATAAACTAAACAAAGATTCAATACATTTTTATTACTTATTAATCGTTTTTCAATGATGTATTATGTTGTTTGTAAGTCTGGTACTCTCAAAATTAATGGTTATTGCTAATTAGCATCAAATCATTCATTTTTGGTTTTCTGGGTGTGTGGGTCTGTTTCGGGTGTGCTTCCTTGGTGGTCTGAGGGCTTATGGTTTTCTTGTAACTTCCCGGCTTTGCTTGGCCTTTTTTTTTTTTAAATAAAATTTGCCGTTAAAAAAAAAAATCATTCTCAAATGAAACAGAAAAGATTAAACAAAAACAGCAAAAAGGACAAGTACCTTGCGCTGCTCTCTAATGAGATGAGCATACTTGTCAATATTTGGGACAGCAAGCAATTTGGGTATCAACTGGTTGCGGAAATATTCAAATATCCAGGAGCAACTTTAAAGGTCTCACCCGAATTGCCTAGCTTATCTATTTTATAAGCACATAAAACTAATCAATGAAAAAGTAATTAAAACTCCAAACCTATAGGTCAGCAGACTTAAACGAGCAATAAATTCTTCATTTGATTAAATTGACCCATTGTCGTAAGAATAACTTCCAACCGTCCATATCTGACTACTTGGAAAGCATATAATATGGGATGATGTTGAATGTAAGTCATCTACGTCTTTACAAATATCTACTTTAACCAAAACTCAATCAATTAATCATTCACAATATTATTTCATACTAATTTAACAACCAAAATAAGATTGATTAAATTTTCTAGAATATTTAATCAATCTTATTTTGGTTGGCAATTTCGGGGCCTAAGCCCGTACTGTCCAAACCCTCAAAAAGCCTTCAAAAAATTTCAAATGGCCTAAACTCTGCCCATATTAGAAATTTATACATGCGGGTAGGGTTGAAGCAAACCCGCATTTTGGCCTATACTGTTACATCTATCTGAACCCAGATTTGAATCTAATTTTGACCTGAACTTTTTACACTTTTTTTAACCTTACTAATTGGACCACAATTTTTACCTAACAAATTAATTAAAATTTCTATTAAAACAATTAATTCTAATAGAACAATTTTTACAAATAAGAATACCTTTTTACATACAACTAAAAATCACAAATCATATATAACCCAAATCTAAAAATCCAAAACACAACAAAAAAAATCATCATAGCTCGAAGAGAAACCCATATCCAATTGTGTGCATACGTCTAAGAAGCACGGATACGGGCACAGACAAGGTTACATGACACGGTATGACATGACAAATCTACAAAAACTAGGATACATACACGACATGATATGTTAATGAAAATAATATATATATATATATATTAATTTAAAATACAAAAGTCACATAAAAGTCATAACATGTGTACATAGCTATTAGTCATAACATGTATACATACTAATAGCTATTTTAATTAATTTATTTATTTATTTTTAATGTTCATAGCTATTAGTATGTATACAATTACAATGGTCTAACTGCGATTTCAGATGTTTGCGAGGGTTAAATTGATGTCGACGGCAGCTGAGAGGGTTGAATTGTACTTCAAGAGCATTTCCTAGGGAGGCAGTCGAGCATTTCCTAGGGAGACAGTCTGTATGATGCCGATGCCGGTAATATACCTATTCCTGTCTCGAATCCCGTACGATATTTGACTGCTGAAACTAGTGATATTGAGGGACCGTCTTCCAAACCCAATGATACGGAGGGTGGCAATATTTGTCTCGTGGGAACTAGGTAGGTTCGATTCACATTGTCCAGAGAGCCTTGAACTGGAGATGACTCACGAGGAGACACTGGAGATGACTTACGAGGAGGTGTTAGAGGGCAAGCAAAGGTACGTATAATTCTTTTTACCGTATTATTTAATTTCAATCGAGTGAACGGTTTTAGTACTGACAATTTCGAAATCCTTTCAAGACCGTTGGTATACTGAACTGATGGATGCGTTCCGAGAGTTACGGGAGAAGGTGCGAAAGAGTAATGAGAAGCGAGACCAACAACATCAAGAGTTGCTGGATTTGATTCAAGGGTTTCAGGGTTCGACATCGCACGCCGGTAGTGGAGGTACACGGTTCGATGACCCACCGTTCGATGACGAAGACGAAGACGAAGACGAAGACGAAGACGGACACCGAGACTTTAGTCCCAGAGGTCGGACAGGTAGTCATCAGGGTGGGACCCACCAAGAGACCGGAAGTCAGTTGTAGCCTAAGACGCAACTAGTTTATGATCAGCAGGGGCCTAGTGTGACACCACGAGAGGAAGTACAAATACAGATACAACACATATAGAGATAGAGCAAGTACCTCAGCATTTTGTTCATCCCCAGAACCTGGGACAGAGTGCCTCCTTACAACACACCGCTCCAGTTGATCGTAGTGCAGTACACCCCTCAATTCATTCCACGGGGACAGAGTTCCCTAGTCTTGTCGCACCCTTCGAGCTCACACCTGTAAGCGATCGACGACGACATAGTTCCTCCATATAGCGCACCCTTGTAGGCGATCCACGAGGACAAAGTTTCTCCTTACAATGCACCCATACGGTGGATCGCAGTGTTTTGGACAAGATTCCCCTACCTCTTCAGCGTCAGGATCGGGTTAGCAAGCGAGGTTGGTAGTAGAGAAGACCATACATTGACTCCTGTTGGTCGAAAAGGCCAAGGATTATGCCACAACCACCACATGTATGGGCGCCCCACGCATTGATAGATCCTGACCACCTTGCGGTGTACCAAGCCTACAAGAGGAACTCGACGGGAGAATTGTAAGTATAATCGTAGATATTACAATCTTTTTATAGTATTTTGAACACCTACGTAAAATTACTTACTTATCTAACTTCTTTAACAATTATGTAGACGTGATGTGGATCTACATGAGCCAGTTGGTGTCCCTTGGTTCCATCAGTTTCAAACCAACATCATGGAGTTGGAGGATACGGTATGGTCTTTATCTGAACGTTATGTATAAGTTATTTCTGAAATAGTAGAATGCTAACAATACAAAATGTTGAAATTGTTAGCATATGGAAGCGTACTTGCATATTCTGTGGAAGTGTCAGCGATTATACCCCACTGTCTACGGTCCGAGGATCAACATCCTAGATTCATAGCTCTATGTAAGTGTTTATATTGTATGGTTTTCGACCCTCCATTGATGTGTTTCATACATCTTTTAGCTAATGTTTTGTAAATTTTCTATGTACAGTCAGTGTTATTGAATGACTGGGAGAGAATGATGGGAAGTGGGGCCGATAAACCCCGCTGCGATTCGTCTTTGCTGAATTACTAGTGGTCCACTAATGACCTTACGGTAGTACGTGGAGTGCTCTCGACAGGAAACAAACCATGGAACGAAGTTGACGTGGTGAGTGTTTATTTTAAATTGTTTGAATTAGAATTTAAAATAAATTTCACACTGATAATACATTGTTGAAACACCTACATGTTTTGATTCCTTACAACCTTGGATGTACGCATTGGGCCATGGCTAGCGTCAACCTCACAATGGAGAGTATCTACTTGATGGACTCGTTCAGACAGGAGGTACCATTTCGCTACAGGAAACGCAGCTCGCATGCTTACGGTATTTTTTACCCTCGATGTTGCATGCGGTGGACTTTCACAGTTGAAGACGGAGGGGTGATATGACATACATATTACATAATAGGGCCTTTCCGCTGAGCATTATGTCTAGAGACCGTGTGCCCCAATAGGATAGAGGGTATGACTGTTTCAAGATCTTATTCTATTCCAATTAGTTTTAATAACATTCCATTTTAACGGTTGTTTATGTGGTGAATTGTTGGGGTAACTGTTGTGCCCATACTTTGAGATTGATAGAGTACCTGGCGGCGAACATGGATAAGTTTGACTGGTCAGAAAACGATATAGGCACCATCCGGGAGAAGATGATTGTAGAGGTTTTTTGTAACTCGAAGGACTAGTCTTCGAGTTAGTGATTTAGTTGATGTACATAACATTTGAGTAATGAAATGATAATTTTTTTCTTAAAAATAAAATTAATTGTTTGCAATTAAAAGTTGAACACACATTTCACACATTGAAATCCATAAACAATACATTGAATTCTAGAAACTATAACAAAGGATCCAGTATGACGTTAAACAAAGAACCAAAAAATATATCACAACTATATAAGAACAAACGGTTTCATAACACAACTGTATAGAGCATGGTTCTAACGTTTGAATGATGTTGGAAGACATTAAGTTGGAGACATGTTCCTCAAGGTGCTTCTTAGCATCTTGCCTTCCCACATTAGCAATCATAAGCTTTTCTGGTGACAATTCATCTTTCTATTGTACTACCTTATTATTTTTGATCGCCTTCCTCAACGGCTCCATTCATTCCACGGTAGAGTCATTCTCAGGGCACATTTGTTTGTTGTGTCCAATTGAATGATAGATGATGCACTTACGACGGTATTCCTCGGGAACAATTCAGCTGGGACCTTCATTAACTACCGGCGGGTTGGAACACCTACTGCTATTATGTCCTGATTGTCCACATCTTCTATACGACTGTGTGGTTGTCTTCTTCGAAGACGAGGCACGTCGACCCTATTTCAAGCGACCTGATTGTCTCTTCGACTTTGAATTTAAAACCACCCGAGATGCGATGTCGGCTAGCACTACCCATGAAAAAGGATGGCCAACATGCACAATAGGAACCGAGTATGCATCAATAAGTGTCTCCCTTTTGTAGTAGTCTGCATACAAAGATATGAAATCCAAGTTTTGCTCCCTGCAACAATGAAAACAATGAGATTCACGTTTGTGGGTAATATAAAGCGTTAACTGTAACATCTCATGTACTTAGCCGCTGCGAGTGTGTGGGAACATGGGAAATGGTCCATTTAGAATTTGTTGCATGTGCAAGTCTTCAGGGCTAAGTTAACTATCCACTGGTTTCCCTTCAGTTTGACGAAAAATATGTTCCAATCAACTAGATTTACGGTCATATAAATGCACTTCTCGACACGTTTTAGGATCACAGGATGTGCTGCGTCGGTCAATTGATGACGCATGGACCGTGCAACTATATGATGATTGTAAAACCACTTTTGTAGTATATTCCTAATGAACTCTGCCAGTGTCATCATTGGCAGTTGCCGTGCGAATTTTAGGCATGAGTTTATGCACTCTGCAACATTTGTGGTCATCACCTTGTACCTTCTTTGGGGACAGTGTACGCAAGACCACTTGTGTGGACCAACAGCAATGGCATAATCGAATGCAGCCTTGTGTAGCCTACGTAACTCATCCATGTGCCGATTATAATTTAATTCACTGTACGTCCTAGCTGTTGAATCCATTATGTCGGCAACATCCTTTATGTGGAATCGCTTCTTCATATTTTCACAAAAATGCTAGCAACATATGATATGGGTTGCATAAGGGAACACTTTAGAAATCCCTGCTTCAATGCTTGCATGACGATCGAAAATGAAAACCAGATCATCTATATGACCAAGGGTACCCCTCAAACATTCCAAAAACCACTCCCATGAAAGGTTGTTTTCTAAGTCACCATTCCCAAAAGCAATTGGATACACCTATTCGTTTCCATCTTGTGTAGTTGCAACAAACATTGTACCCTCGAATCTTCTCTTCAAATGGGTACTATCAACTGTAATCACATGACGCATACACCTCTAGAAACCTCTAATTGAGGACCCTAACGACATGAAAAAGTAGAGGAATGTACCATCGTCTACACACAGTAAGTCGGTGATTGTGCTAGAATTTTGCTTTTCCAAAATGTATGCAAAATACGGTAGCAGTTGGAAACTTTCTTCATGCATTCCATAGGTCAATGACAATGCATATTGCAAGGCATCATGTGCCTTACTGTACATGACTTGGATACCATACAATGTTTTCATATTGGCAATTATGTCCTTCGGACGCATGAGACGACCATCATGTTGTTGACGTCTAGGTGCAATGACTTCTCTGATTATGACTGCACTAGCTTGTCGGTGGCGACGGTGAACCTCCTTCAAGGGACAACTGTGTTGGTTAACAAAACTTCTGACTTAGAAGTAAGTCCCTTCATCTCTCCTCACTGCTCTTACTTTTCATGTATAATCGTCAATAATGCAAATTAGATGTAACATTGTCTTATTAGACCTTTTCACCTTCCATTCAAAGTTTTCCCGTATTGAAAAAAAGCCAACTAACCTCTTCAAATCCTTTTTACTCAAAAAAAATTGACCTTTATAAATCATGCTTGTAGGTTCTTGCGCTGCCAAGGTGCTGAATACCAAACGAGTATGAATCTACTCCGAGAATAACCCACGTTGTCGGACCTCAGAAGTCCTAGGCATATTCGGTACAGTGCAACTAATTCCTTGTATATGTCTTCCTTGTGTTTGAATTTGTGCAGGCTCTTCATCCACATTTTCTAGATTATCTACCTGTTCATTATTTGCCTCATTATCCACCTCATGATTCGGGTAATTGTTCTGCTCATTGTACTACTCAATTCGACAATCAAACACATCGCCAAATTGAGGTTTAATTACATGGTCAACCACTACCGGTGAGACACCACACATGTTTTCCTCACCTTCGGTGGCACTCCTTTGGATGAACACTTGGTTGCTACCGCTAAAGGATCGAAATTGTTGGGTATTTTCAGGAGGAGGAATATCATTCCCTATTATATCTCCAGCTGTCCTCTGAGTTAGACTTACATATACCAGAGGGATCACCCGATCTTCCCCTATTATAAACTGAACATCATTGTCATTTCCTATAAATGTGTGACATGTACTGCCAGGAATGATTGATATTGATGCCAGATCAACGTTGAATTTGTTTACATCATACTTCACAATGGTATGTATGATCACCAATCCTTCATAAGTCATATTCTTTGACACATACATTCCCTGGTTATCGGATCCAACAAACCTCTGACTTCCGTTGGGTAAATACTCTCATTGACCGTTGTAAGATATTACTATTTTAACCCGAGTCATGATGATGTCAAATTAATCATCACAAACCATTAATAAAAACATAGGACGACAAAATATTTTCACATATTACATTTACAAAGGCTCAGGTGAAGATATTGAAAAAGCTCGGAGAACACTTAAAAAGTCTCAAAGAATACATGAAAGTCTCGGAGAACACATGAAAAGGCTCGGAAAAGAGATGAAAAGTCTCGGAAAAGATTTAAAAGACTCGATTAGTAATTCAATGAAAACTCTAGAAGAAAACTTGAAAATGCTCGATTAGTGATTCTTTGAAAAGTCTCGTAGAAGACATGAAAGGGCTCGAAGAAGACTTGAAAATGCTCGAGTAGTGATTTATGAAATGTCTCAGAGACATGAAAAGGCTCGGAGAAAACATGAAAAGGCTCGGAGAATACATGAAAAGGCTCGGAGAAGACTTTAAAAGGCTTGAAGAGTATTTTTGAAAAGTCTCGGAGATGACTTGAAAAGTATCGAAGAAGACATTAAAAGGCTCGGAGATCATTTTAAAAGGCTTGGATACTAGTAAAAAAAGCTCGGACAAAGGTGACAAAGTCGACAAAGTTTCGGAGATCCACAATTCTCACAATGGCTTAGGACAACAAATGAAACAAATGAAAATGTGAACAAATGAATAGAAGTGTGTTGAGACCGTTAGAAAATCTAAAAGAATTATGGAACGGCAGTCAGAAACGGCGATCCAGACCGCAGATTGATGGTAGCAGTTTAGTGACGAGAGGCACAATTTGGGTTCTTGAATTATAAGGAAATTGATACTGTTTTGGAAAAGGACTTTAGACTAATTATTTTATTTTTATTTTAGTTATATTGTTTTATTTATGATTTAGACTATTTTCCTATTTTAGACTAATTCTGTCATAGTCAGGATAGAAGATTAATTCTAGTATAAATAGAACTATATTTTTTAGGGTTGTTATCTTTTGAATGTTTAATCAATTTTGTTTCTTTTGAATTCATCTTTTCTTAGTTAATTGCTTAGAATAGCTTGGGCTAGGGTTAGGTAAATTCCGTTATTTGATTCTAGAGAATCGATCGCTCAATTCTGTGAATGGTTTGATTCAAATCTATCTAACTTTGGGTACAAGTTAGGGCTTGTTGTTGGATCCTAATCAAGGTTTTCAACAATTTGGTGCTTTCATTAAGAGATTTCGGTGGCCTACAAGAAAAAAAAATAACCTATAGGAAACGTAAAAAAAAAGGTCATGGGATCTGGGGAGGATTCTATCATTCAAGGGAGTGGATCGAAGACTAACAAGCAGCGGTTTGAAGCCTTGGAGGAGAATCAAAATCAGATTTTCAAGTCCCTTTCAGAACTGACGACATCCATAGCACATTTGACTAGGTCAAACAATGATGTAATTGAGAGACTCTAACGACAGTTGGCTGAAAATAAGGGAAAGGAAATGGTAGGCAGGGACTCAAGGGGATGGACGGAGAACATGTAGTTCATGGCGTGAGGTAGAATTCTCATCAGGTGAGGTAGACGAGCCCAAACTGACCGTAAATCGTGAACGGTTTAAGTGAGGAGGACATGTGAAACGTGGGTCATTAATGGTGGAGTGCTGGTTGCATGACGGGGTTTCTGAGGGAGAGATGGACGATGGATCTAAGGAAGATGCGAGATTGGATAGGAGATCTCACAATCGAAGGCCAATTTATGGGCAACGGAGGGAACCGTGAAAAGGTGCTGTAGAATATGAAGGTGATAGGCGAAGAGAAAGGCACTATAGTCAGGGCCTTAGAAAGCCGAATGTCGATTTTTCGCATTTTAATGGTGGAGATCTACATGAATGGTTGGATAAGGTGGAACACTACTTTCAGGTATACGAAATAGCATGGGCCAATCGGGTTTCTATTGCATGCATTTACCTTGATGGAAAGGCTAATAGTTGGTGGAGATGGATTAAAGCTCAATATAAGCAAGATGGTAAACAAATGGGGTGGACGACTTTCATGTGGGAATTTTTGACTTAATGGGGACCATCACCGGTTGTCAATCATCATGGGCAGTTGGCCAAGCTCAAATAGGAAGGAAGGGTTTCGATATATATTAAGGAGTTTCGCTGATTACAGATTCTGGTCAATGGATGGTCAGATGAGTCATTATTGGAGACATTTATTGAAGGGTTGAAACCGTGGTTAGCAAAGGAGATGAAACTGAAGCAATCTCAAATATTGACCGAAGCAATGAGGATGGTGGAGATTTTAGTGGATAGTTACTACAGTGACAAGAAGTTGTTTAAGGAGAGTTCTAAGAGTAAAATTTTTAAATCGGAGTCAGACAAAGATTCTTGGATGAGCAGGAGCTATTGAGGATAGTTCCAAGAAGGAAAGCAAAAACGTAAAAAAACTGACAAAGGAAGAGGTTCAAGAGAGAATCAAAAAGGGTTTGTGCTTCAAATGCGGGGAGATATGGAACAAAGACCATCGGTACTGAACTGGGAAGGTATTTGACTCAAGTGATTCAGATAATGATGTTATCAGTAATGAGGAAGCCACTAGTGATGAGAGAGAGTTGAGGGTGGCTGAATATGGAGAAAATAATTGTGAAGCCGAGTTATCTTTAAATGTCATGTCTAGGGTTTCGAAACCATCCACTATGAGGCTCATGGTATGGGTTGGTAAGTTCGAGGTTTCGATGCTGGTAGATTTTGGTTCCTCTCACAATTTCATCAACGCGAATATCGTAAGGAAGATTGGACTACGAAGGGCTGCCATAAAACCATTTGATGTGAATGTGGCTAATGAGGAAAAACTTAAGTGTGAGGAAGTGGTTCACGAGGTGAAGATGAACGTGTAAGGAGTCAGGATTGCTGTTGATTTACATGTGTTATCGCTAGTGGGAGTAGATGTGGTGTTAGGTAACGCTTGGTTGAAAAGTATCGGTAAGGTGGTTATAGATTTTGATGCCATGACAATGGAATTCAAATTGGACGGAAGAAAAAAAAACATGGGCTGCTTTGCCTCTTAAAGAAATTAAACAATGTGAAGCTCAGATGATAGAGAGGCTTTGTAAATGAGACGCTTAATGCTTTGTAGTGGTGAATGATGGAGATCGACAGAAGGAGAAAAGCAAGAAAAAGAATACAAATGAGCTGCAAGACGAATTACAGTTACTGCCCAAGAAGGTACGTAAGGTAGTGGCAAATCATCGACAAGTTCTAGATGTGCCAACTATAGATGTGCCAACTAGCTTATCATCCCCCTGTCATTGTGATCACCGCATTACTTTGAAAGATGAAGCAAAACCGGTCAATGTGTCTCCATATAGGTATGCCTATTTCCAGAAAGATGAGATTAAGAGACAAGTGGAGGAGATGTTGAAGAATGGAATGATCAGGCAGAGTCAAAGTTCGTTTTCGTCTCCGGTGTTATTGGTAAGGAAAAAAGATGGGACTTGAAGGTTTTGTACCAACTATCGGGCTTTAAATGAGGCAACTATGAAGGACCGATTTCCAATCCCGACGGTTGACGAGATGTTAGATGAGTTACATGGGCGTGGGTGTTCACCAAGCTAGATTTACGAGGCGGGTTCCACCAAATTCGGATGAAGGAAGAGGATGTGCACAAAACAGCCTTACGGACTCATTCGGGGTTATATGAGTATCGGGTGATGCCATTTGGGCTATACAACGCAGCTTCTACATTTCAGGCAGTCATGAATTCTATTTTTAGACCTTACCTAAGGAAGTTTGTGCTAATGTTCTTTGATGATATATTGATTTATTCAAAATCAATGGATGAGCATTTAGAGCAATTGGAGTTGGTATTTGGGATACTAGAGCAGTATAATTTTTTTATTAAAATGTCAAAATGTGATTTTGTGCAAGAGGAACTGCAGTATCTTGGGCACATAATTTCAGGTGCGAGAGTGAAGGTTGACCCAAGAAAGATTGAGGCTATGGTGGACTGGTCATTGCCAAAAGATGTGTCGACTCTGAGAGGGTTTCTAGGGTTAACAGGTTACTACCGGAGGTTTGTGAAGAATTATGGGCTAATTGCAAAACCCTTGACGACTATGTTGAAGAAAAACAGTTTTGAGTGGACGGAAGAAGCAAAGAAAGCTTTCGAAGATTTGAAGAGGGCCATGACACAAACCCCTCTGTTAGCTTTGCCCGATTTTGAAAAGTCATTCGAGGTCTATACCGATGCGAGTGGAGAAGGGATTGGGGTAGTCTTGGTACAAAAGAAGATGCCTATCTGGCGTTTGTTTCTAAGGCTTTAGGGCCAATGAAGAAGGCTTGGAGAACTTATGCTAGGGAGATGTTAGCAGTGGTGCACACGGTAAATGTGTGGAGACCTTATTTATTGGGTAGGAAATTCACCATTATCACCGATCAACAAGCTTTGAGGCACTTGTTAGAGTAGAAAATTGTGACCCCGGAGCAGTAGAAGTTTTTAGTTAAGCTTCTTAGGTTTGAGTACGATATTGTCTAACAACCTGGTAGGGAAAACAAAGTAGTTGATGTTTTATCCAAAAAAGAGGGCAGTTCAATATTGTGGTCTGTATATGCGGACGATGAGGTAGGATTGTTAGCACTTAGTGGGGCCGAATGGCGTGTTTGGGATCGATTAAGGAGGCCATGCAATTTGATGCTCGAACAGTGGAGATTCGTAAGAAGTTGGAGGACCACGAGGGTGGTGGAGAGAGATTTAGCTATAAAAATGGGCTATTATACTACAAAAACTATGTATATGTACCGGGGGTACTAGGATTGAGAGAGGAGATTTTAGCTCATTTTCACAATAGCAAAGAAGGAGGTCATTCGGGTGGTTGCGCACTTATGTAAGGATCAAACACTTTTTCTAGTGGGAGGGCCTTAAAAATGAAGTGAAGAAATTGGTGGCCGAGTGTGATATCTGTCAGAAGGTGAAGTATGACCAGAGGCGCTCTATGGGTTTGTTGCAACCATTATCGATACCGGAAAAAACTTGGGAAGACTATGACGAGATGGTAGAACGTTTTCCAGATTTTTTGCTTGAGGACAATGGCATTCTTGAAGAGCGGGGAATGTTGAGACCGTTAGAAAATCTAAAAGAATTATGGAACGGCGGTCAAAACGGCGGTCCAGACCGCAGATTGATGGTAGCAGTTTAGTGACGAGAGGCACAATTTGGGTTCCTGAATTATAAGGAAATTGATAATGTTTTGGAAAAGGACTTTATACTATTTCTTTTATTTTTATTTTAGTTATATTTTTTTATTTATGATTTAGACTATTTTCCTATTTTAGACTAATTCTGTCATAGTCAGGATAGAAGATTAATTCTAGTATAAATAGAACTATATTTTTTAGGGTTGTTATCTTTTGAATGTTTAATCAATAAAATTGACCCGGTTAGGGTTTATCTTGTTTCTTTTGAATTCAGCTTTTCTCAGTTAATTGCTTAGAATAGCTTGGGCTAGGGTTAGATAAATTCCGTTATCTGATTCTAGAGAATCGATCGCTCAATTCTGTGAATGGTTTGATTCAAATCTATCTAACTTTAGGTACAAGTTAGGGCTTGTTGTTGGATCCTAATCAAGGTCCTCAACAAAGTGTTTGCAAGAAATATTACCTTGTTGTAATGAAGCATATCTAGTTGTTTATAAGTTGAATTTTTATTTGTACATAGAGAGAGAGTAACTGAGTTATCATTTTTGTTGGAAGTGTGGAGAGAGAAAAGTAAAAACAGAATAACATAAATGATTATCTAATGACAATTTTGGTAGTTCACTATAATATGTGTTTTTTAAACTTAAGTTATTAAACCGGTCGCTTTCTCACCAAATGAGTTGGAACATTTTCCACCATTTTCACTTTAAAAAAAATGCTTGTTTTGTTTTGTTTTATTTATTAATTTAATTTATTGATCAGGAGTAATTTAGTCTTTTAAAGGTAACAGTTAAGTTTGACCTAATAGCAGAGGGTGTGAGAGTCAATTAATGATAAAGTTGTTTCTTGGTGCAATAGGTCAAACCTTAGGGAGGTTTAGTACAATTTGCTCTTTTTTTCATTTTTTTTTACACTCTTTGCTATTTAACAACTATTTGTTGTCTTTGGACCAAATTTTCTATATAAAATTTTGCGTTCTTGTTTTTATGACACTCTTTCCAAGGCCATCGGTAGAAAAGTCATCTAGTTAATAAGTTTTATACAAATAACACCAATTAATGGAATCCGTCAAAATTGCCCATAATAGCACCAATTCTTTTACTTTTCTTTTTTTACTTTTTAAATCTCTCTCTCTCCTTTATTTATTTATTTTTTCAAAGACCTCTATTGAATGGAGGTCGTCGAAACAAGCGACTCCATTAGAGGTCGTTGAAACGACCTCCGTTTAAATTTTTTTTTTTGAAATAAGTCTCGGTTATAAGTCTCGGGTAGGGGAGAGAGAGAGAGAGAGAGAGAGAGAGAGAGAGAGAGAGAGAGAGAGAGAGAGAGAGATTTAAAAAGTAAAAAGAAAAGTAAGAATAAGTGAGGGTATTTTAGTCTCACCGCATACCTCTATTGATCTATCAATGGAGGTCGTCGAAACAAGCGACTCCATTAGAGGTCGTTGAAACGACCTCCGTTTAAAAAAAAATTCTAGAAATAAGTCTCAGTTATAAGTCTCGGGTAGGGGAGAGAGAGAGAGATATATATTTAAAAAGTAAAAAGAAAAGTAAGAATAAGTGAGGGTATTTTAGTCTTACCGCGTACTTTAGTGCTAAAAAACATAGACTTTATGATATTCTCACAAAACCAAGCGCATTTGATGTTATTTTCCCCTATCCCCTCTAAATTTTTTGATGGGTTATTTTTTTGCTTATGATACTTTTTTTTTTTTTTTTTTTTTGTTTTTTTCATAACTTGATGTGTGTTGTACACTTGTACTTTCTGTTGATTTTGGAGGCCATCCATTTACTCTGATTACATCTTAAAGGTCACATGTGAAGATGGATCAGGTTATATCTTTGATGGAGAATGGTGTCTTCATTGTCAGTGTTCCTAAACAAGGAATGAATAAACCTGATGTCAAGGGCTCAAGGCTATTGAAATCTCTGGTTGAGAGACGGTCTCTGTTTTTCTTGCAAGTGTTTGATGTTATTTGGATGAATTTTTCTATGTAAATGATGAGTTTAAGTAATGTAATGACAGTGTGATCGTAAAAATTAAAATTAAAATGTTTGGAGTTACAATTTTAGTACAATTTAATTCCCATTGTTTTGATTTAGAAAGAGTGGAGATAGGGATTCCCATTAAAAGACTACCATTGAAGTCCATAAATGAAAATGCCCAAAATGTTTATTTGATAACTTTCTCAGCGACCAAACATCATCCTCTCTTTCATTTTGGTAATTCTAGAGAAATTTACAAAAATGTCCCCTCATTTAACAACAATTCATAAAAAAAAAAGTTAACATAATGTAATTGAATGGTCATTAGTGTCACACCCTCCATCAAAAATGGTAATTTTCAAACGAAATCTCCATCTAATTACCATTTTGATAGTGTTGAGGACCAAATGGGTGGTTATCGAGGTAATTATCCCTTATTCTTATACTATTATACATTTGGTGATATTTCGTATTATATTGTATTAAGTTATACAATATTGAATGTGATTTTTGTTTCTCAATATTTTATTAACTAATAAAATTGATATATTTTTAGAATAAAAAAAACATATTATAAAATATATATTTATTGTATTATATTGTAACAAATATCAATAATATTTGACAATTATTTTTAATATTTTATTTAACTTATATAATTTTAGATTTATACTATTAGAATAATATTTTATTTTTATTTTCATTAAATTAAATTCATAATATGTATTTAATTTACTTTTAATTTTAATTTTAAATTTAATATTAACATACAATTATATTATTTTGTATTATATTTAAAATTATTATTATTATTATTATTATTATTAAACTTTATTATCAATATTATTATTATTATTAAATGTATTATTATTGTATATTATATATTATTATTAATATAATAATTATTATTTTTAAAATTTATTATTATTACTATTATAATCATAAATATTATAATTATTAAATTTTATTATCATTATTGTTATTATTATTTGGATATATTTATTATTATTTCTCTGCCCTCTATATTAACTAATACAACCTCCACCTTTTGTATTGGCTAATACAACATTCATTGTATTAGAGGCATGTTTGTTTCTATGTATTGTATAAAAGAGTTAAAATGTATGTTTGGATAGTGACTATGTATTGGACTAAGTAATGTGAGTAGTTCATTTTAATACACCTCCCACTGTACTAACTAATACATATATAGATGAGACATGGGTTTAAGCTGTATTAGCTAGTTAATGAATTTTTTTTTTCCACAAATGTTCCGCTATATAATTTAAAGCTATATTTTAAAACCTCTCCTCATATTATAACTAAACATTTTATGAAAATATTAATATATTATTTATACATATTTTTTTAAAAAAAATAGTATAACAAATATTATATCATTTTTATTTTAATTGTTATTATATTTTTTATAATAATCTAATACAATACAATTGGTTATGCACTTTATGTAACTTAAATGTTATTCTAATAAAATGTTATTCTACTCGTATAAATGTTAATGTTTATGAATAAAATAAAATATGTCAAGTATTATTGAAATTCGTTACGTAAATAATAATTTATGTAATAAAAATATTAATTATATATATTAATTATTATTTTTTAAAATATATTACAACAAATATATATTTTATAATATGTAGTTTTTATTTTAAATGTATTTCAATTTATTAGTTAAGAAAATATTTAGAAAAAAATTCACATCCTAACCTCCTTTTTTTTTTTTTTTTTTTTAATTTTTAATTTTTTTTTTTTTACTGCTATATATGTATAAAAGGCATAAAAGGCATAAAGTAGAGACACCTCAGTAGAGGGGAACCACAAATCCACACAAAGGAAAAGAAGGACAAAACGTACACCCCTGTTAACAGAGAAAGCCAAGACAGTATTAACCCCAGCACAAAATATGGTCTAATACGGTCTAATACGAATATCATCAAACACAAGATATTATAAGAATAATACAATCAAGTACAATACAATACAACGTATCAAACGAGCCATAGAGTAATTAAAATGTATTAGCTAATATAATACAATATATAATACAAAACAAGTCAGACATTATATTATATTATTCTAATACATTTAAAACCTCAAATACAATGTAATACAATCTACCAAACATGCCTTTAACAAAAACTTATACATTTGATATTTAATTAAGGGATAATTACTCCGGTGGCCATCAATTTTATGACACACTATCAAAAGATTTGGAATTGTTTAAAAATGACCATTTTTTGGCAAAAAGTATGACATTAATAGTCATTCCATCAAATTCCATTTAATGAGTGACATTTTGGTAAATAAAGAGATGTCATTAATTTATTTTATATGTTTTTTTGGAAATCAATTTTTTCTTTTGTTTTTTGAAACGAATAATTATATTAGTATGCGTATATACGTATAGTATATCTCAAACATATATATATATATATGATTATTTTGATACTAATTAATAAAATGGATGGCTAATAGATTAGTTCTAGTATCCTCAAATTCTCAAATTTTGTTTATGGGTATATTTTAATGAATTCAACATCTACAAAAAAATTCATATGAAAATTTATTAAAATTGTTACGTTTTTATTATGGTCCTTATCAAAATTAAAATAAGAAACCTCTCGTGACAGATATCTTATTTTAATTAAAGATAAGATATGATATTTTAGTGAGTACCCACGGGATTGTGGTGTTTGAAACAATTACATAAAGATAAAGGGATATGATAAATGCAAGAAAAGAAAACGTAAAAAGATTGTGACACGTGAATATGTCATAAAAAAAAATGGACAAAAAGCTTCGGGACAGATCACAAGGAATCTTTAATTTCTGAAAAGTGATTCGGAAAAAAAAAAAAAGTTGACACGCTACTACGCTAGTGCGGCATGAGTGCCTGACTCGTTACGATGAATTATTTACTTTTCGTTTTTTTTTTTTTTCCTTTTTTTTTTTCTTTTAAAAAAGATCTTTGGTATTCAAGATACTTTCGAAGAAGATGAGTTTTCAGTTTTTTGATCGGATCCTCTTCTCACTTTTTGTATTTTTACCTTTTTATCTTCGTATTATCCTCGGATTAAATTATATCATGTTGTAGTATAAAAATATAAAAATAAATAAAAGTAATTTATACTATTAATTAATTATATTAGAAACATGATAATAAATTTATTTAAATGATGAGTGTATCAAAACCCTTTCACACATCTTTAATTTTAGAAGAATTAGAATATGTTTGACATGCCGTTTAGTACTTAAAAACCCATTCACACATCTTTAATTTTAGAAGAATTAGAATATGTTTGACATGCCAATTAGTACTTAGACTATATAGAATTATATCGGATAGTATTAGATAGTATAAGATTAAATTTAGTATTCTACTTTGTTTGGTGTTGAGCAAAACTATATTAGTTAATATTTTTTAAAATTAAATTAAATATTTAGAATATTTTTATTTTAAAATATATATTTTTTCCAAAAGGCAATCTCAACTGTTACTCTGGCCGATCTCCGGCCTCCGGCAGTAACTATCTCCTCTGGTCGACGTTCGGCCTCCTCGACTGCTGGAGGCCGTAGATCTGTCGGAGAAGCACCGGTATGGAGGAGGCGTTGGTCTCCTTCACGAACGAGGTCGCACATCATCTTTTCTTCACGGAGGAGGCACGGCTCTCTTGCAACGGAGGAGGCACAACCTCCTTCGAAATTGATCGATGGTGGCATCCTCAATGAAGGTTGTCGTCGGCGTTCACAAAGGAGGCTCCCTTCCTCTTCAATAGAAGAGGCACTGCCTCCATCTTTTTTAGGGAGGCTGTCGGCCTCTGTTCTAAAGAAGACCGGCCAGTGGCCCCTTAAAGGAGGAGTCCAGATAATGTCTCCGATGGATGCTGTCTGATCTCACCATATTTTTTTATATATATTTTAAAAAAATATATATTTATTTCTTATTTTTTTAAAAAAAAATTATTAAGTCTAATTCATTTGTAGAACACCCATCCCAACCATATAAAATCAATGTGTTGTACAACTCAACACGACTATAAAATAACCAAATGTCGTACTATACTACTTTACGGTGTGCTAATTCTGCCTATACGTCGTACCAAACAGACCCTTAGTTAATATTGATTGCTAGAAACAATTATAAGTAACCCTTTGCATTGCTGCTTATATGCACCACCATCTACTCTCTCTCTCTCTCTCTCTCTCTGAAGATATATGAAGATGGAGCGTCTGGTGCGTTTGTTTTCAATAGTTTTGCTGCTTGTGCTTGTGCTTTTGGCTACTGGTACGTACTTTCTAAATTCCTCTTTTCTTTTTCAACTGTTTATGTACTTGTAGCAGTAGTAGTAGTAGTAGTGAATAACATCTATCCCTTAATAAAATGATGAACAGGTGAGATGGGGCAGAATCAGATGGTGGCGGAGGCAAGGACATGCGAGTCTCAAAGTCACAAGTTCAAGGGGACATGTGTCAGCAAGAGCAACTGTGCTCACGTTTGCCAAACTGAGGGCTTTCCTGGTGGACATTGCCGAGGCTTCCGTCGTCGTTGCTTTTGCGCTAAAAATTGTTAAAACCCTATCACTATCACTATCACTCCTTTGATGTTTTATCAACTTAGTTTACATGAGAATAATAAAAACCACTCATATATACTTACATATATATATATATATATATATATGGGTCATGGGTGGTTCCTTTTCTCATTTTCTAAAGCTTTTGTAATCTTCATCTCATGTATGTGTCTGCTACCAGTTTTGTGACTTATAAAACTGGAGTTTAATTTATATTTCAAAAACATTATGATCAGTATGGCACATGAATTAATATTTATTTTTCAAAATTGGTAAAGTATTTCAAGATAAATTTGCTGAGAAAGAATCAATGACAGCTGATCCAAGTCCTAAATCTGCATCTAAAAGCTTTTAATACGCATATATATGTAGTTGCTCCAAAGAACATAAGAATTCCAGTCACCATCTCAGCAAATATACAACCCACAGCCAACGAATCAACTGAAGTAGAATACTTGCTATTTATGCCAAAGAGGATTTCAGGCAGAGTTTCTATCCTCAGAGAATCAATAATCATAGACCACAATGTCATTTAGAACACTATACTGTATTATTAATTTATTATTGATTAACAAGCGATACATCCTTTTTAGCACAATATTGAAACCTGTTTTAACGATAGCACAACTAGAGTAAATAAATTCATGATTAACACAACTAGAATAATACTGATGAGATATTTGACCATAATATCTGTGAGAAGAATCTAGAGTAATACCATCTCAATAGTATGCATGAGAGTGTCGGCACTCGCATGTCGGCAAGATGATCCTTGCCCAATAATGTCAATTTGGATCCTGATTTTTGTCTTGTCCTAAATAGATCTGTTGATATGTATAATCAATGACTGTTATTTATTTATTTTATTTATTTCATTTAAATATAAAATCTTGTTCTCAAATGCTTTAGATTAGAAAAAAGTCCAGCATAACATGAGATCCTGACTCATTTGATATTGCATGAGACAATTCCACATTCCCACCTACTATAGCCAATGGTAGTTTCTTGAAACACTGAAGACTCACGAGACAAGTGGAGTCGATAACCAATGCAATTCAAACTCTCAAAACAAAGTTTGTATAAAGTCGACAAAGAAAGAGCAGAGCAGACTGCTTTTATCAACTTGATATATATATATATATATATATATAGATAGGTGAGTAGTCAATTGATTGAGAAAATCTTGGGACGGTCCTGTATACGTTGATATGGGACCGTCCAATAAGAGTTTGCCATAAGTGATCCACAAGTTTGTCACAAGTATACCATATATTCTTCAATGTATATGTGGCAAACCCTTATTGGATGGTCCCATATCCACATGTATGAGACCGTTCCAGCCAAGATTTTCTCCAATTGATTTGATGTATCATTCTATTCGAGACAACACCAATCGTACAATAATGCGCATTCTTGTCTATTTGTCGAGAAAAACTTGGCTGCATCCGATGCACCACACCGGAATCTGATTGTGGTGCATCGGATCCATTCAATAAGTGACACGTGTCACTCTAATTTTTTTTTTCCAACTTATTTTACCTCTCTTTCTCTATCTATCAGACACCACTCTTACATTTTCAGACCGCTGCCAATCACCCAACGTCGACAGTCGGAGCAAGTGAATTGACACCTCCCATACCGAAAGGTACGTGCGAAATGTGACAACCTTTCGATCTCTTAAAAAGGTCGTCGAAAAACGAAATATTCTTGATGGTCAAGTCATCGTTCAAAGTTTGACAGAACTACCGCCGCCGACATCATCACTGGTGAGTTGACCGACAAAGCCATGGGGGAAACGTTCATCGAGTACCTGCTGTCGTAACCGAAGTGTCCATTTTCGGATTCAGGCTGTGTGGAGAGAGAAACGAATCCAAACCCAAACCGTCGTCGAACCCTCGTCATTAGATCTGAACTGATCCGTCACAAATTCGACTAAACCGATCACGTCGACGAACTCAGCGTCGTCCAATCTTCTAGATTTGACTATCATCGGAGTCAAACGTTGCCAAAGAAGGATCGTCGGTGATGGATCCAAACTGAACGTGAGAGAGAGAGAGAGAGAGAGAGTCTGATGGATAGTGAAGAACAAGAGAAAGGAAAAGATGTGGATAAAAAAAAAAATTACAGTGACACATGCCACTCATTGAATGGATCTGATGCACCACAATCAAATTTCAGTGTGGTGCATCGATGCACTCAACTTCATAACTTTTTGTTTCACGAGAAGAGGTTGGATAAAAACTTTTTAATAAAATATATTATGTAAAGGTTTCTTTATCCTTCTAATGATTTTTTAATATTTTTTAAAAATAAAAAACTACCGAGCGTCTATTTTAGTGGTCTGGTACACCAATCAACAATGATGATCGGTGCACCGGGTGTATCGAAGTTTTTCTCATGATGTTGGTTAGTGGTTTGCCCCTCACACCCAGTGGTGGATCCATGAATTTTAATTAGGTGGGGCATTTAAATAAAATAACAATTATATATATATATATATATATATATTTATAAAACTAAAAAATTAAGGTAATCGTAAAATGAGTTTTTTTTTTTTAATATATATAAATTGATGGTATAACGAAATTTAGATAAAATAAAACAAATATAACACATACTTATGATGAACTGAATAATCTTATATTAAATTAATAAATAAAAACAAGAAACGGGATATTAAAATAATAATAATAATAACAAGAAAAACAACATAAAAAATTAAAATTTAAAATATTTATTCCTAAAATAATAAATTACATTATAATTTTATAATAAGAATTTTTTTTTTTTGTATTTATAATGAATTCACTTTAAATTTATTCAAAAATAATTGATTAATAAATATTACTAACAATTTTTTGATTTTTTTTTTCTAATTATTGGTAAATTATTGATTTATTGATTCTGAAAACAATAAAATTATAAAATAAAGAAAAATACTAAAGATAAAATAAAATAAATAATAATGATAGATGGACTATTTTAATAAAACAAATTGACATTTGAGATTTTAGAGTGTATTGATTGGATGTGTTAGGTATGTCAAACTAAAATTATTAGAAATAATAAAAGTTCAAAATAATAATATATAATTTAATATAAAATAAAATTGAATTAAGTAAACACAAATTAAAGGTAGTTAAGAAGTTATCAATGTAGAGAAACAGAAAGTGAATTATATTGTTCTACAAGGAGATAAAAATTTGAGAAAAGAATTGGAAAAGATGGTAAATTAAAAAATTATTAAAATTACAAGATAAAATTGAATTAAAGAAAAAAGATATTTAATTTGCTTGAAAAGTATAAATGGTGGAAGTATAACACCTCACAATCAACATAGAAAATGGACACATTACCAACTGTGTTATTAGTCATTATCTGTATTAAGTGTTAATTAATATTATATATATATATATATATATATATATATGACAATGAAACCAATTTTTTTAAAAAAAAAAATTGAGGTAGGGCATGAGCCTCACTTGGCCTTAAGGTGGGTCCACCCTTGCTCACTCTACACCATAAGGTTGTAGGTTTAAGTCTGTTCCCCTTCTCAAATCCAGAATTATTGTAATATTTAAAAAAAAAAAATGTTATAAAACTAAATGAATATAACAAAGCACAAATGAGAGAATAATAGAAACTGACTTGATGAATGCCTTTCTATTGCTTTTTATTCATGCCAAATTAACATTCTGATCTTTACAAAGTGGAGCTCTCCAAGATCTCATTTACATGAGAAGATCATCCTGAGAAAATCTCATATAGAACGGTCATGGAACGGTCAGGTGATGAGACTGTCTAATCAAGTTATCATTTTTTTTTATTTATTGTAAATATATAAAAATAAAATTTAAAATATTTAAATCGTATAAAATTAAGAAAATTGATTAAACAGTCTTACCATCCGTCGATAAAACCGTTCTATACAAGATTTTATCGATATTTGTAATATATAAAAGCCAATGAAATGATGACCTCAAAGGTGCCACCAATCCATCATGCATGTAACTAAGAATAGGAAACTGCCACGTGGGTGACAATTATGATAAGAGAGGCTAAGATGGAATTCCACTAACATCTACAAGCGGTGGAGTGGTGTAAATCCACCCAATTTCAATTTTCACAACACACTCCATCAATTTTCACCACTTATATCTTAATTTGTTAGGAAAATTTCAGTGAAAAACTTTGATAACATTTATATTTTGCTAGAAAATATCAAGTGAGATAAAAATCTAAGCAAAAATATCTATTAATCCGCTGGATCATATCAAAACAATATTTATGATAATTATCTGGATCAAGGCAACATATATATGATGATCTGCTGGATTAAAGTAATATTTATGATGATCTTCTAGATTCAAGACAACATATATATGATGATCTATTGGATTAAAGTAATATTTATGATAATCTTCTAGATCAAATGATTTTTGGGTGTGCTTAGAGAATTGCCTCTTTAAAAACCTTATCAGGAAAACCCAAGGGACAAAACTTGATTAAAGGGAAAAAGGGCACAATTCACATGTGCCCAAAATAACTAATACACTTCATTTGATATGCTCCTCTTGATAGAACGATCCCTCTAATAAAATGATTGGAGGAAGTATAAGCAAAAGACTTGCTATATAGAGAGTTATGAAATTGTTGTGCCCTTATATAAAACTCAAGTTATAAATAAATCCATTGAAATGGAAGAAATCTCCACAGAGATATAAGAATATAGAAATTAAGAAATTTCTATAAATCATATAAGAGAAATGTGTAATAGTGAAGAAACAATCATCAGTGATATATTTTCATGTACAATAGCTACTGAAATTATAAATGATAATTATGAAACTCATAATATCGATAATTGTAGACAGACATGATTGACCTAAATGAAAAGAAACAATTCAAGCAGAATTGACTTCATAAGCCAAACGTGAATTTTTGGACCAATAGTACTCCAGACACCTAAAGATGATAAACTAGTTAGATACTAATGAGTTTTTATACAAAAACATAATAAGAAAAACAAGATCGTGAGATATAAGACACGACTCATAGCATAAAGTTTTCTCACATAAACTTGGTATTCGCTAGTGATGAATACGATTACGTTCCAAATTTCGATAAGTTTAGTTGCCTCTAAAAGGCTTGAAATGCATATTATAGACATATTGATCACTTATCTATATGCTTTACTCAATGCAGATATTTATATCAAAATCCATTGAGGATTTAAAATGTCCGAAGCATATAAATCGAGATCTCTTAATCTCTAGTTGAGAAACCTACAAAAATCCTTGTATGGATTAAAATAATATGGATGGATGTGGTATAACCATCTTGTGAATATCTAATAAAAGAAGGGTATAATAATTATATTACATACCCATATGATTTCATAAAGAAATCAGAATCCGGATTTGCTATATTCATAGTTTATGTTGATAATATGAATTTAATTGGAGCTCCCAAAGAGCTCTTAAAAACTGCTCCATATTTGATAAATGAATTTGAAATGAAAGACATGAGAAATAAAATATTATCTCGGCTTGAAAATCAAGCATAAATCAAATGAAATATTTGTTCATCAATAAGAATATGTTGAAAAGATTCTGAAAAGATTCTATATGGATATTACTCATTCAAGTAATCTTATGATTTCTAGAACTCTTAATCCTAAGAAAGATCCATTCCGACTAATAGAAGATAGTGAAAAGATACTTGGTCATAAAGTACCATATTTTAATGCAATTGGTACTTTGTTATATCTGGCTCAATGTATTAGACCAGATATTGCATTCTCAATGAATGTACTTGCCAGATTCAATTTAGCACCAACTCAAAGACGCTGAAATGAGATTAAACATTTTTTTTTTCATTACCTTCATGGTACGAAAGATTTAGAATTATTTTATACAAAATATAACAATTTTTTAGATTTACTTGGTTATGCCGATACCAGATATCTATTTGATCCATAAAAAGCTCGTTCACAAACGATATATGTTTTTATCTATTATATATGATATTGGGATCTTAAATCTTTTTATGATACTCATAACATCTTGCTAGGATGTGTAGATATCTTCCTAAAATGAATAACATGTAATCATATCACTTCATAAATATGAGATAAAATAAAATCATGAATCATATTGATTATTTGAACTTCTTGTTCGACTATGAACTGCAAGTTCATACACAAAATTTATAAAATTCAAGTTCTAAAAAGAAATTAAAATTTGACTTTCTAGATAAAAGAATTATAAGTTGATCATATTCAGAACTTCAGGTTTTGATAAACTTTGGTTTTAAAATTTTTAGTATCACAATTAAAATTGAATTCAGAGCTTAAAGTCTGTATAGTTTGAAATTAAGAACATTATACAGTAATATAATCATACAGAACTTCAATTTCTATATTGAATTCGAATTTGAAACATTAGGTTCCAAATAATAAAGTATGGTGTTCATGTATATAATAATGAATCTAGAACTCTAGATTCTTAATGAAATTGATATCCAAAAAATTCAAGTTCTGGTCAATCGGTCTATGTGAGCTTAGTTTAAATTGCACAATTATACATAAAGTGCAAATAAATCTAGAAAATTTAGGTTTTGGCCAGTTGGTCTAACCGAGCTTAGCTCATAAATTGCAAATAAATAAATCCAGAAACTTTAAGTTTTGGTCAGTTGGCCTAGTTAGGCTCATAAATTGCATAAAAGTAAAATAAATGTGTAATAATAAATAAATCCAGATTTTAGGTTATGGACGGGCAACCAAACCACTCTAGTATATAAAATTACATGAAAGTAAATAAATGTATAATAATAAATACATCCAGAGGAGGAACAACCAAACCGCTCTCGTATAAATTGTATAAAAGTAAATAAATAAAGTGCATAAGGATAAATACATCCTGAAACTTTAGGTTCTAGGTGGATAACCAAACCACTCTTGTATAAATTGCATATAAATAAGTAAAATGTGTAATAATGAATACATCCAGAAACTTCAGGTTTTGAACTATTGTATAAATTGTATAAAAGTAAATAAATAAAATGCGTAATAAAAAATACATCCAAAAACTTTAGGTTCTAGACAGACGACCAAACCACTCTTGTATAAATTGCATAAAGGTAAATAAATAAAATGCGTAATAATACATACATCTAGAAACTTCAGGTTGATATTTAGAACTTCGAGTTCTGACCATATTGAAATCAAGAACTTCAAGTTCTGAAGAATTAAAATTCTTAATATTTAGAGCTTCCAGCTCTTATATTATTCTTGCAATCTTCAGATTGGAAAGCTCATATATTAATTTTTCAATCTCCATGTTGTAATAAAATACTGAGATGTAAGTAAATCACTCTTTTGAAGATCTTTTTACTTACATACAAGGGCGAAGCCAAGACTTATTGTCCGGGTGGACTAAGTATAAATTTTTTTTTTTGAGGGTATACACCTTCTGTGCGATGACTTGTATTTGAGACATTTTTAAGTTGAATGAACGTAATTTTCTACACAAACCACAGAGCGGTAGTACAAAGTGTTTTTTTATTTTATTTTATTTTATTTTATTTTTTAAAATTTTTTATTATTTTTTTATTTTTTAAGCAAACCTTACAATAAAAAATTCATAATTAAAACGTACGTACCTTTTTTTATTTTTATTTTTTATAAGTATTACAATTTACAACTATGACAATAGAACTGTTACGACCTACCAAGATTAGACAATACATGTGTGGTTCAGATATCTACTCTCCACAAACCGGGAGAAAACTCCCAAAACATACTTTTTAAAATGTGCATGGTCAAGCTCGAGCCCCTGACCACCAATGTGGAAGGAAGGTGCACAACCATCTCCGTTAAGAGGTGATGTGAAAAAAAAAAAAAAATTATGTATCTAGATAATAAAAATATAATGATTTTTGCCCCTGCAAACATTTAAAATGATTCAAATAGGAAATATAGAAAAAAATAGCAAGCGAAATAAACTTCAATGTTTTTAAGTGTAAATAAAATATTGAGCATATCACTCTAATGAATTTATTGAGATTATCCCCGATTAAATTATCAAGCAATAGCAATTGTAATTGTCTTCATTTTGTATTTTTACCCTTAAAAAAAAAAAAAAAAAAAACAAACAAACAAACAAACACTTCAAAAAGATTTCAATTTTTTTTTTCTTTCTTTTAGAAAAAGCTAGTCTAAGCTGAAATCCAAGCTAATTTCTAAATACCACCGCCCTTGCTTACATACAATTGTGCTAATCAGGGCTGGCCCTAGGCCTGGTTTTTAGGGGCAGTCGCCTAGAACCCATTATTTGGAGGGCCAAGTTTTATGAAATTAGTTATTGGTTAAATATATATGAGCCCAATAAATATTTTGTTGACAATTAAAACGGCCCATCTTGATGTTGTTTTAATACCAACTCCTACAACACTTTAAAAAACAAATGGCCCAGTTTGATGAATACTAAGTCCAACAACACTTTTAAAAAAGGGTCCAATGTCAATAATTCCTATTTCATTAAATTTCCTTCGGTAGCTCTTTTTTTTAGGGTAATCAATCACCCTTTTTTTTTTTTTTTTTTTAGGGTAATCAATTTTCATTTGGCATTCGGTTCTTATTCCTCCACCAAATGCACAGCCGCTCATCTCTCTCTCTAAACTCTTTGATCTCTCTAAAGTCTAAAATCTAACACTCACTAAAATCTTCTCTCTCTCACTGTGTTTTGACTTCTGATCTAACTTGTGAGTTGTGTCTATGCTCACTGCTCAGGAAATATTCAAATAATGTAATTTTTTTTTTCTTTTTTATTTTTACAAATTGTAAATTAGTCTATGCTATTGCTCTGTTGTCTGTTTTGTACTTTTGTTTGCCTGGGTTTTTCATTTATGCCTTTCCCTGTGGAGCGTGGACATTAGGCAGTGGATGGTGGACCTATGGTGTTTAAATCTTTAATCTTTGTTTGTCACTTTGTTGAATGTTGACCTTGTGAGTTCAGTGAGTTGTGTCATTGTTTTGCTTTTGTGGGCTCTTTCATCTTTCTTCTTTAATAATAAATGTTTGTTTATATAATAAATGTTTTTATTATATGATTTTATTTTATCTTTAATTAAATTATTATTTTTAAACTAAATATATGAAAACGTGTTATTTATATGTATATATATTGAAAAAAACTACGAAAATGAATAAGGGGTCCATTTCAGAGATTCACCCCGGGCCTTCAAAAAGTCAGAGCCGGCCCTAGTGCTAATAACGTGCCATAAAACTAAATGAAAATATATAACAAATCACAAATGAGAGAATGATAGAGACTGACTTGATCGATGCCCTTGTATTGCTTTTTATTCATGCCAAATTAACATTCTGATCATTACAAAGTGGAGCTCTCCAAGATCTCAATTATATGAGAAGATCATCCTATTTATAATATATGAAAGCCAATGAAATGATGACATCAAAGGTACCATCAATCCATAATGCATGTAGCCAAGAATAGGAAGCTACAATTATGATAAGGAGAGAGTCTTGGGTGCAGTGTGATGCATGGTGCATCGCCCACCCTGATGCACCCAAGTTTTAGCCTATGATAAGAGAGTCTAAGATGGAATTCCATTAACATGTACAAGCGGACCAAACGGTGGAATGGTATAAATAGGGATGTCAAAATTACCCACTGGTCTGGGGATCAGTGGGGACTTGTCCCATTAAGGGCGGGTTTAACCATATCATATAAGTTGTGATATGGGGTCGATATATTTTTTTTAATCCCCAATTTAATTTCGATATGGTTACGGGATTTCAAATCCCCACACCGCCCTGTCCTCATACATGTTATCAATATATATATATATATATATATATATTTGAAGCACGTAATTAGTACTAGAATTAATACTAAAAGAAAAATTAGTACTGTGATTATTGTTTTCAGAAAATATAATTTTCCTTCATTTTTTCCCATCGACTAACATAATTTTCCCTCTTTTATTTTTTCCCTCCATTGAAACACTACTCAATTCTAGATCATTATATATAATATACCCCAACTCTATTATTTTCATATTATTCAATAATATTTATATGATCTTTAACAAAAAGTCATTAAAAAAATACATTAATGGGATGAGGATGGTATGAGGTAAAAAACTGATCCCTTAATGGAGAATTCTCGTACCCGCATCGTTTATTTTAAGGTAGGTATTCATCGAGGATTGTATTTCTCATAAGAATTGGTATTGGGGATGGTAATGGAAAACTTGTCCCCAATCTATACCATTGACATTCCTAGGTGTAAATCCACACAATTTCTTAACAAAAAATTAATTTTTCATGTTTTGGCTCTTTGTAGAACTATGGAAGACAGCTCTAGACTCCTTGCAAAAAATCATGATGGAACTTATATAAGGGTGAAATCCATTTTAGTCTATCTAGTTTGACCTATTACATAAATAGGTCCATCGGTTTTCAGAATTGTCTCGACAGGTCCCTATAGTTTCCAAAAATCTGTATTTTGGTCTCTGCCGCCCAATTTCGTTTGGGTTTGGAAAGATTCCATCCAAGGTTATATGGTAAAATCGTAATCCGACCTCTCGAGCTTCTAGAAACTATGTGAACGAAGGGTAATATGTCAATTAATTTATAAATAAAACAATTATTTTTAAAAAAACTAATATTTAAACAAAATTAAAACTAAAAAATCAATAGATTTACACCAAACCCTAGCCAATTCACACCTCACCATCTTCTTTTTCTTTCAAACTTCATCTTCTTCACCAACCCTCCACCAAACCCAGCTCCTCCACCGACCACCCAACCAATCAAGCTCCGCCACCCATTTGAACCTAGAAAACCCTCCCACCACCAAAATCAAAACCAGAAACATCTCCTACCACCACCGTCGCCACCACTACCACTAAATCCCCTCTCGAGATCTCATCCCTCTCTCTCTCTCTCTCTCTTTCTTGATCGATCTCATTTCTCTCTCTCTCTCTCTCGATCCCAATCTTATCATAGATTCAATGAGTTCTTGGTTTGGTGATAGTGGTTGGATGATTTGCGATTCACTGGGGTGTGGTGGTTGGTTGATTTAGTGGTGGGATGGGTTGTTGGATTGGATTTTAGTGGTGGGAGGGTTTTTTTGGGTTGGATTTTGGTAATGGGAAGGGATTTCTGGGTTCGTCAATGGTGGTGGCGATGGTCGCCAGTTCGTTGACGGTGGCTGCGATGGTGGCTGGTTTGGCTGCCAGTTATATGGAGATTCATCAAAATCAAACCAACGAAATGGAACATAACAAGAAAAAAAATCTATAATCTATAATCTGGCTAAAGAAACCTAATTCGAGGGGCATGCACATCTTGAGATGGTTGCCGACATTTCCCAATGCAACACTTACAAGGACAATTCAGAGTTTGTGCAAAAAAAAAAAAAAATAAATAAATGTGGAGGAGTTATGGAGAGAAATTTGGGTGGTGATTTGACTGTGGAGAGAGGAAAGATCAGGTTTAAATTTTGGGTTAATAGCTCGAAATGGCTTGTGAAGATGGCTTTAAGTGTGGAAGTGATAATGATGGTGATTTTGGTTTTTGGATTAGGTTGATGTTTGGAAAATGGTGTGGTGGTGTGGTGACTAAGGTTTGGTGGTGGTGGTGGTAGTGGTGTTGATGTTAGTGAATAAGTGAGAGAGAGAGAGATATGGTCATGAGAGATAAATGAAGATGGTGGTGATGATGTTTGAAGATATGCAAGCTCTGTAAAGATTTTTTAAATATGGGTTTGGTTTTAGGATGACAACGGGGCGAGTAGGGGTTGGGGAATACTTTTCCATCCCTATCCTTGCCTCCCAAAATCATCCCCGTCCCCATCCCTATCTCGGTATTAAGAGAAGTGGGGCTGGGGTAGGGGATTCCCTATTGGAGGGGCTTTCCCCAAACCCACCCTATTCCTCATCCAAAATGACAGGTTGACTTCACCTTATTAGCTAGCCTAGACACACAATGAGACAGTACACGATGCTCATCTTCTCTTTTTTCCCTTCTCATCCTCTCTCTTTTCCCTTAAAAAAAAGTGATGATGGGTTGAACCCAGAAAAAAATTGGGTTTTAACTTTGGACTCCAAAAACCATGAAAAACAAAGTAGACTTTTGTGAAATTTGCAGTCCACCAAGATCACTAAGAGATTTTGCCTGTTGAATTTTGTTGAAATTGTGTAAACGCCTTGGTGCCTTGTAGTGTCAATTAAATTGGTAGATTTTTGTTCTGAACTCTAATAGACCGGTCTACATTATTAATCAATCACAAAACTTAATCAATAAAGCATACAATATTTATAAGTAAAACTAGAGGAAAAGTAATACTAATAGGATAGGATGACTTGGGGAGTAGTAATAGCCACCTTGGGGAGAGAGTAGGCCAACTATGAGTCAGGGGATTGATAAGTCTATTTATATGCTTTACGTATCCCCTATTTTCCTATGTTTTGATCTCATTTTCCTTGGAATTACCATTTTTTTAATGTTTAAATAATGTGTTTACAGGTTATTTGGTTTAAAAGGAGTCTGCGCGTGATAACAAGGATTTTTTGGCCAAATAAGGGACTTTCGGGTTGAAAAAGCACTTTCACTAGACCAGGCGTTAAAGCGAATAACGACTTGTACTGTGAAAATCAAGAGTATATGAGCTGAGATGTTTCGCGGTTGAGGTCATTAAAGCATATGGCAAGATGTACTGTGTAATTGAAAACCTGATCCATTGCCAACTTTCGTTAGACAGGTCGTCAAAGCAAATAGCAAGATGTACCACGTATAATTTGGTTGAATCCATTGCCATGTTTCGCAGTTGGGTTAGTTAAAGCGAACCGCATCAGGCAAGATGGTGTACCGCGAGTCTCTTCAGGAGTCATCTTGTAGTACGTTTCGTTAAAGCGTACCGCGAGACCTACCCCAAGATGACTGTCACCACTTGTTTTTCACACTTTTTGGGAGTCATCTTGTAGTACGTTTCGTTAAAGCGTACCGCGAGACCTACCCCAAGATGACTGTCACCACTTGTTTTTCACACTTTTTGGGACCCACTTTAACCTGCCTATATATATCCTTTTTCTTTTATTTTCAAGTGTGCTTCATAAAATATAGATCTCAGAATTGCTCAAAAAATGCCTATCATCAAATCCTTTATATATTGAACACAAATTCACCACAATCATCATCTCTTCTCCATAAACCACCATAAATCCATCACCTCCAATCCATAACCTTCCCTTACACACCATACCCATCATCAATCATCACCTTAGAGCATCAAAGGAAGCTTGGAAATACCAAGTCATTGAAGTCAAGCAACTACAAAGATGAAGTTCTTCACTTGAGTTCATTTCTTGTAACTTTATCTTTTGAACTTTTATATTTGCTATGGTTTGTTTCAATTTAATATATCAAATGACTTGGATGTGTAACATGAGCTAAACACTTTTATGCTAGAGTTATGATGATACCAAACCCTTAATATTTCAATATGATTTGCCTAATTTCTCTTAAAGTGCTTGTATTGTAATATAGATATTTTGTGTACTTAATGCTTTTGCTTGATTGATCATCTTGTAAATGATTTATTAGTTGTGTGGATGAACCGAGAGGTGACGCACTGAATGTGCTTGTCATAATATCAACTATATATGATCAGTAAGGTAGAGATACGCGAGATTGGCGTATAGGGGTCGTGTGTGTATCTCATAGTGCTAGATTAGCTCAAATATATTATGTATGTTTAGGTGTGACTTCTATTGCTCGAGAGAGATTAGGAGTTAGTTAAAGGGGGCACGAACCTATAACGTATACTTGCATAATTTGGGAGATTAGGCGGGTCGAATTCTTAATTAGAAGGGTAAGGTGGATTCTAAATTCTAGCATTATTTCATCGTATTACAAATATCGTTCTCTTGTGTGATTTACTTAATTTGTTGAATACATGCTTAGAATTAGTTTTAGATTAATTTAGTGTTAAGTTTGGAAATCATTTAATTGTATTGTTCAAATAGTACACGTGCCTTCGAACGCCAGTAATCATTAAATCCCTTAGTCTTTGTGGGACGATACCTTACTCTATCATTGCACTACATTTTGATCTCGTACTATTGCGAGCGTGGCAATTTGTAGCGATCAATTTTTGGCGCCTTTGTCGGTAATTTAGCGGATAGTTGATATTGGAATTAGTTGAATTTTACTACTTTGGACCTTGTTACTTTCGTATGTTATTATTTTACTTTTAAGGCGTGTTTCTCTTGAATGCACCAATGTACAAGGAGTAACAATCTATAGGTTTTGAACTTCGATCCAGATATTGAAGGAACTGTTGGGAGAAATCTCTGAAATCGTAGGTGAGCTTGGCCGATCAAGTTCTAAACCCAGTCCCAGTGCTAGTGCCAAATTAAGTACCGGTACAAGTACCGATTCAAGATGATGCTAATGTAGAAGCTTAGAGAACTCTACATGACTAACTTATGCCGAGAGTTGATCAGAATATATTCTCAATCAGATGACCTACAATAGCAGCAAATAATTTTGAAATCAAGCCAGCATTGATTTCGATGATTACTGTTACAGTTCAATTCAATGGACTGCCATCCGACGATCCAAATAGGCACCTTCAAAGTTTTAATGAAGTGTGTGACAACCTTTCGGTATAATGGACGCTAGAGGACTTCATCAAGTTAAAGTTGTTCCCGTTCTCGTTGAGGAACGATGCAAGAGAATGGCTATAAGCACATCCACTAGATACATTCATTACTTTTGAGCAGTTGGCTCAGGCATTCCTAAACAAGTATTTTCCACCAGGGAAAGCAGCCCGTCTTTGTAACGAGATCACATCCTTCTCACAATTCGACAACGAGAGTCTTTACGAAGCATAGGAACGGTTTAAGGATCTCCTCAGGAGATGCCACCATAACGGACTAGTGAAGTGGCAGAAGTTGCATGCATTTTATTAGGGGATCACAATTTCGACCAAAAATTTGATAAATGCGACTACGGGAGGTTCACTTATGAGAAAGACTTTGGATGCAGCTCATGATCTTATAGAAGCAATGACCATCAACAATAGCCATTGGGGGAATGAACGACAACTCCAAAAGAAGAAACCTGGTATGATTGAGGTAGATGAGCTCACCAATGCGAAAGCTTAACTTGCTACGCTCACTAATGAAATGAGCAAGTTCAGAGTAGGACCGAGTCAGGCGATTGTTACTAGTTGCGAGGTATGTATGGGTCCGCATCTGAGTTTAGATTGTCCAGTTGGAAGCCCGTTCGCTTCAACCTCTTCAGATCAAGTTGCGTATATGAACTCATATTGTGTGCTCCCAAGCCCAATTTGAGGCCAAACACTAATATTTCATTTGGAACCATGTACAACCATATACCTAATAGCTTAAACACATGCCTACCTTTGTTATTAATCATGTTAGGATGTGTAATGGTGGTAATGAAAGACAGTATGCTCTAATCGACAAATAGCGTGTACAAAGAGAAAATTTGTAAGCAAATGTGCTAAGCAATCGGCTAAGAATATAAAAGTACCCAAAGCCTTAAATTGCAAAATAAGAAAAATTTGGGCAACTCAAAAGAAAAGAAAAAAAAAAAAGGAGTTTTGAATTATTTAATGTCAAGTACTCACAAAGTAGAGTCACAAATGGGGATAAATAATGCAGTGTGTGAATGATCAAATTAAAAAAGCATTGTATAGTTGTGTGGACTATTCTAGCATGATTGGTAATTTTGAATTCCTAATTGACCGATCTTTGTTTTACCTCATAAAACCCCATGGCCACGTTTCAACCAAGGAAAAGCCCTTTTTAATCCATAATATGTCTAAATTGGGAATGTAGGTTGACACATGATCTTTTCGCGTCCATGACATAGTGGTCCTTTCCTAGGATAGACATTGCTTAAATTCTATACATCATTCATCTTTGCATATGTGTGTGTGTGGAACCTCGGACTCTGAGCTGAAAGAGAAAAGAGAATCCATGCGAGCCATAGAATTGAAGCGAAATATGCTCAAGGTGTGGGAGTGAGTAGTCCTGGATGCATGAGTACCTTTAGGTGTGGGATTCGTGTCATGCAAGTGTCCCTCTGGTACTTCAAGTTGCTTTAGATAATATGCATATGTTTACTTATCTTGATCACGCATTTGAGTATCACATCTTTAGTTAGACTTGCTGCCTTTTTGAAATGATTCTTTAAGTGTCTAGGAATTTTGTCGGTCGAGTCGGTTTTAGTTTGTTTTATTTTGTTTTGTCTTTTGTTTGCTCGAGAACAAGCAAAGGTTTGGTTTGAGGGTATTTGATCGCGCCAAATATGTTGTACATTTTGGCCATCAAATCCATATCATTTGTGTCTTTTTCTTGTGTTTTAGTGTCACTTATGGGCTCTATGTTTGTTATTGCAAGCGTTTGTCCATTTCTGGTGCTTAGAGCGTATCGCAGAACTGTCGTATGAAAATAGGACCGAAAGGAGCGAAAAGTTGGACAAATGGCAACAAATGCATCAATAGTGTGGGTCCCGACTGCACTCCCAACTACAATGTCACCAAAACCGAGGGCCAGATATCTGAAGGAAGGATAAAGTGCGGGTGAGTGCGGGTTAACCACCCGCACTCTCACCGGCACTCTTGCCCAAGTCCGAGACCTGACAGTTGAAGACTTGATAAAGTATGGGTGAGTGCGAGTCATCCAACCGCACTCTCACCGGCACTCTATCCCTTTCCAAAAAGCTGGAAATTGAAGGATTAACTAAAGTGCTGGTGAGTGCAGGTCCTTGAACCGCACTCTCACCCGTACTCCGACGCGATCTAGTGTCATTTTACATCAGTTTTGTAACCTATTTCGTAGGAAGTATAAATAGAAAGTGTTGTATTTCGTTTTAAGAGAGCTTTGATACTTAGAAAAACTCTGAAATTATAATCTAAATCTAAGAATACATTTCTTCTCATTTCATTCACAATCTACTCATCTTAAAGGGAACTTGGAGGAAAGAGATGATCTCTATAGGTTATTTCTCCATCATTTCTCCTATTTTCATTATTGTAATGAGTAGCTAGATCCTTTCTAAGGGGTTGATGGATTAGTTTGTTTTAATGTTAGGTTTTTGAATATAAACACTATTTCATTTATATTTCTATCTTTATTAGTTCTATTCATGAGTCTGAATGTCTTCACTGATTTACTTGTCTTTGATACACTCTCTTTGCAAGTTTCTCTTGGATTCTATTTGTGTAGACAACTTGATATACATTATATTAGGTTGTTTATTGCTTATGCCAATAGATGGGATTTCCAGAATCTCGTCTCAATGACCACGTTCTTCATCTAACCTCAAACGGGAGTCCGTCACTATACACCCTAGCACGGCTCTTGTGAGAGGATTAGAAGCCTCCTATATACACTCTAGGTTGGCTACCTTCATTCTCGGTAGATCCCTTTTTAGATAGCGAGCGTTCATTGTAAGGATCTAAAACGAGCAACTAACTCTATACACCCTAGGTTGGTTGCTTGGGAAAGATCGATCGCTAGTAGGGGGCTAATTCTATACATCCTAGGTCGGCCCCTTGCTAGAGATAGAGAGCAAACTCTATATATCCTAGGTTGGCTACGATTGTTAAAACGAGCGTATTTTCGTGTTGCATGCAATTGCCCAATACTAGTTTACTAGTCCATCAATTCCTTAGTTTCCATCATCTCTATCTACATCCATTTGCATTCCATTTTTTTAGTTACTTTTCTAGTGTAATTTTATAGTGTTTGCTCATTCACATTTTCACAACTTAAACCATTAACTTTTATAGCATTTATATTACTTAGGTTCTAATTAGTTTTAACTAAATACGATCCTTGTGGATGATACCCCACTTACCACCATACTTGTGCTTTCATATCATTTAGAGCTTTGTGAGATTTTATAAATTGTTTTTGACAAATGGATTTACATACACGCAAAACGGCTCTGTCATACTGTTGCGAGTGTGACGATTTGTAGCGATCAATTTTTCAGGGGATGAATAGTATTTTTCTTTTAATTAAAAAAAAAAACTATTTATGTTTAAAAAATTAATATTAAATGATTTTAAAAATCAGAATATTGTATATTATATTATAAATATATATATATATATGTATATAATATATATATAGTATAGATAAGATAATATATAACAAAAATAGAAACATAAATTGGATTAGGATATGAGTATTTTAAGTAGAATAATAATACTTACAAATATATGTCTGAAAGTTATTTATGGATAACGAAAATACAAGAAATAAGTCACAAACTTTATTGCAGATTCAGAGTTTTTACAAAAGAGGGGAAAGATTACAGAGGAAAGCTTGAGAGAGGAAATTACAGAAAGAAAGAGAATGATCTGAAAACTGAACCTAACCTTAGACTAACCCCAGTTATCCTTATATAGGATAGTTAACTCGGGGTTAAAATATTGACCATGGTAAAACTGACCACGGACATCTTTATTATTATATTTTAATCATGACAGATTCCCTGATGTTTTCTGGTGTTGGTTTGTCTTCATGCTGCCGACACTGATTTGTCTTCATGCTGCCGACACAATTTACTTTTTTTTTTTTGTTGACATTTTGTCAATAATTGATAGGTGATAATGAGTCACGAGAACTGGTAGTGGATTCCATGTTCTCTGAGAATAAGTCTGGTAATTTTGATAAGGCTAAAGCCTCTGCTGAGGTGATAAGTCATGTCCAAAATAGTTGTTTGCTTCTATAGGGTCGTCTTCATTTCCAAAGAGATCATCATCCTCATCTTGATTTTCTAATCCCGAATCTTTTTGAGATATGTCTGCCATTGTCTTCTCCATTTCATGGGCTATTCTTCTTAATTCTTCAGGGGTGCTGGCAGCAGCAATTCTGGCTTGATATTGAGCTTTGGCCATTAAAGATTGGGGTTGGTCAAGTGATTTATTGCATAAAGTGAGATTTTCTTCAAACCAGGTGGCAATCCGGTTTTGCCATGTTAAGCAATATTCATGCCACTCCACCATTTGACCTTCGTCTGTCTGCCGAAGTAAGGAATATTGACATTTCCATTCAATTTATCCTTGATAGCATATTCAAGCATCAAAATCCAAGTCAGGCTAAAATGGGTGAAGAAAAGTAATAAGTCTGGTATGAAATCTCAGTCTTTGGGTTTTGAAAGATAAGTCGTCCAATAGGCATATCCCTCTTTAAAAATGGGTGGAAGGAGATCAATAGTTGGACCATATTTGTCCCACCATTCTAAGAACCAAAAAGGAATGTGAAGGGGAAAATCTTTGTCAAAATATATAAACCAGGACAAGGAGTTGCCTGGGTTTTGGCCATATAAAATTTTTGTCCATGCATCTACCCAATAGGAGAACTCAGAAACATAGAATGGTCTTGAAAATGTTCTTTTCTTGTTGGGATCTCCTCCCCACTGGTCAAGAGTGATGATTTTGCAAAGCTTAATTTTTCGGAAAATCAATTTTTCTTTGTCAATTTTATCAAAAACATCAGAGAGGTAGACCGAGTCTATATCTACCAAAATGAATTCATAAAAAATATGTCGTTTTGATATGTCTTCAGGAATCCTGCAAAATAGGGGATCAATAACTGCATCCGCCAATTTTTTAGGTTCCTTGAGATAAATGTCCAATAGTAGTGATGGTTCAATTGCAAAATATATTTCAAAATAGGGCTTATGTAGATAAGGGTAATTTGGGAAGTTAATCTTTGGAAGTGAAGGTGATGTAATTTGTGATTGGTTTGTTTTGGCAAGTTTGTCTTGCTTGGAAGAGTGGGGACTGATATGTGAAGAAGTAATAATTTTAAATGATGGGAAATCTGATAGGGATTCTAATTTTAGTGGGGAAAAGCTATTTGTCATTTGTAATGGGCTCGCAATAGGAGGCCTGGAGGAGGATGTTTGGCCTGGTGATTGAGGTGTACTTGGTTGAGATAACAGGGTCAGGGTATACTTGTCTTTATGACTTGATTTTGGGCTACGATGAGTTGGTACTATTTATAAGTCCGATGATGAGTCAAATGATAAGTCTAGTCTAGGGGTAGTGGGCCTGGGGCCTCTGGGCTTGCTGTTGCTATTACTCATTTTTTCCCTGCAAAAATTCCCTGGTCAAGAAATCTGGTAAGCTATTTTCGGATCCTTTAATATGTTCAATAGTAAAATCGAATGCAGATAATAAGGCTTGCCATTTAGCAAATATCTGTTTTGAAGCAAGATTTTTGACATCTTTTTTCAAAATGAATTTTGCAGATTGGCAATCTACTTTCAAAATAAAATTTTGATTTATCAAATCATCTTGTAATTTTTGTATAGTTAACACGATTGCTAAAATTTATTTCTTCACAGTAGAATATTTTTGTTGAGTGTCATTCCAAGATCCAGAAACATATCTAACAAGATATTCTTTTTCGTTAATAGTCTGTTTGAGGATTCCCCCAAATCCTAGTTCAGAAGCATCTGTTTCAACTATCTTAGGATCACTAGGGTGGCAAATGGATAGGCAAGGAAGTCGTTGGACATGTTCTTTGGCTGTTTTAACATCTTGCGTATGATGGTCTGTCCAAGGTAATGGGTTTTTTCTAAGTCTTTGAAATAATGGTTTGCAAACGATCCTTAATTTTATATAGAAATTTGCCACATAATTTAAGCAACCTAAAAATCTTTGAAGCTGTGTTTTGTCTCTGATTTCATCAGAAAATTTGCTAGCAAATTCTAGGCTTCTTTGTATGGGTATGATGGTACATCTTCAGGTATTATGGCCTAAAAATCTGATCTCAGTCTGGAATAAGACAATTTTTGGGGCTGAGACTACTAATCCTTGGGTTTTAACAGTTTTTAAAAATATATCTAAATGTTTCCAATGTTGGTCAATATTATCATAATAGATTAGCACGTCATCAATATAAACAATGGAAAATTCAGTATAAGGATTGAAGATTTCATTCATAATGCATTGAAATTCACTAGGAGCATTTTTCAATCCAAATAGCATAACATTTCATTCATATTGTCCAAAAGGGACAGTGAAAGCAGTTTTGTAACGATCTTTTTCAGCAATCTGGATCTACCAAAATCTTGATTTCATATCAAACTTGGAAAATAATTTTGCATCATAAAGTCTCTTTAATAAGTCTGCTTTATTAGGTATCGGGTACCTAATCCATTGGAGAGCTTCGTTTAGAGACTTGTAATTGATGACAAGTCTAGGAACTCCTCTTTCTATTTCGGCGTTTTTTCTAACGTAAAAGGCAAGACAACTCCAAGGTGATTTGGAAGGTCTAATAAGTCCTTTTTGCAATAAGTCCTAAATCTCCTTCTTGCAATATTCAAGAAGTTCATGGGTCATTTGGATAGGTCTAGCTTTAGTTGGTATACCTTTTTCTGAAAAATCTTTGTTATAAGGGAAGCTAACTATATATTTCTTTCTGTACCAAAAGGCATTAGGAAAAGAGGAACAAACTTCCTTTTCTAGGTTAATTTTAAATTCACTAATTCTTTTCTGTGTCTCGGGTTACTCGATATAGTTCTTTTGTCTCTCAAACCTAAGGTCATCCTTTAGGAAAGATAAATGATTCTTTTTTAGGGTGAGATTATTTATCTGTTGTTCTAGAAAGATGGAATTGTCTTTTCCTATATTGGTTTTCTTTAAGAAGTTTAATTCCCTTTCAAGAATAGGAAAAGTAAAAGGGAACAAAATCTTTCTTCCTAAATACCTAGTTTCTAGTCCTTCGTCTGTGGTGGTGAAAGGGGTAATAAGATAAAGAAAGGGTAGACCTAGAATGACATTCTGAGATAATGTCTTGACCATAAGGAAACTGGAGTTATAACAAACTCCTGAATTGCAGACTCTGGCATTGGTCAATTTGTAATTAATGTCTAGTTTCTGTTTATTGGCTCCATATAAAGATTCCGTGGTTGTTTCTAAATATTTTGTGGGAACTAATCCTTCTTTGATACAGTTTTGGTCAGCTCCTGAATCAATGAGAGCATTGACTCTAAGATTGTAGTCAGAAGATATTCTAATGTCGATGTCGCAATACCATTTTTGTATTCTGAAAGTTTTGGTGATATTGACTAGAGCTGCAACAGGTTCCATTTCCTTATTGCAGAGGATATTGGCAAGTTCTTCTATTGGAAGATGAGTTTTACTGGTACTAGCAAATTCAGAATCACTAGAGCTTTTAAAGCTAGGTTCAATTCTTTTGGGTTTTTTGATCTTTTGAGATTCTAATTGTTGTTGTAATTTTTGGGTCAAAATTCTTAGGTCCTTGATTTCTCTTTTAATGTTTTGGATTTCTCTCTGGAGGTCTAGGATAGTGATTCTTTTTTGAGTATTTTGGAATTTTAGTAAAACATTCTGGTCAAAATCTGGGGCAATGAGAGAGGTTATGGGTTTTTCTTCTTCGTTTATTGGTTTTGAGGTTTGGGCAGGTGGCTTGGTAATTCTTTGCTGGACTTGTCTGATGTAATTGGCTTTTAAAATAGGATCTTCAATGCTATCAATCATTCCAATTATTAAAGAATAATCAGATTGATCTAGAACTTTGATTTCCTGACATGTGCAGGCTTGTTTGTCACAAATTTGTGAACTATATTCACTATCTATTGAGGATTCGGAATCTAAGTCTCCATGGGCTAATATTCCATTATCAGGAATGGGTTCTGTTTCTCCATTACTAGTGTCAGTGTCTATATCATAAAGGGTTTTGATAAGTCTTTCTTTGGCTTCTTCACTAATTTCTAGAGTTCTAATTTTATTTCTAAGTTTTCTCATTTCAGGGCAATTTTTAGCAAAATGACCTTCTTTTCCACACTTAAAACATCCTTTCTTATTTTTAGTGGATTTCCTGAATCTGTTGTTGTTAAAATGTTTGAAAGGTTTACGGGTTTCCGATTGAAGAGTTTTCTTTTTATAAGGTTTTGTTTTCCTATCCTGGTATTTCTTTCTACTTTGGTTAGGAAGTTTATCAAAACAAAATTGTTCACACCAAGAACCTAGTTCATTCCTAGTGGTGAGTTTTTGTTTCTTAAGTTGGCTTTTAAGTCTAATATCAGTACATAATTGCATGGCAACAATGTTGATTGTTGTTATGATTTCACCATAAGTCCAGGTGTTGAGATCAATTTGGGACCAATTTAGACTAGCCATTTGTTCCCTCATTTTATCTCTTACCTTATCAGCAAATAATGAAGGTAATCCAGATATAAACTTTTCTTTCCAGTAAGAGTTTGCATTGTCAGTTCTTTGTAGAACTCTAGTAAGGAAAATATCCTTATGCCACTTAAAATCACTGAGCTTTTTACACTTAAGATTTTGCAACTTGGAATATTCTTTGTCCTGGAATCTGTTAGGATTTCCAATAAAATGGAGGATTATGGTATGACATAAAACATCTATACCGTCAGGTTGCGATGTTATGGTGGTATAGGATGTGGTAGCAGGTGTAGGTGTAGTCGAGGTTTCGGGGGCATTCGTAGGATTTCTAGCGGGAGTTCTGAATAATGGTGTATCAGTAACTACTTCTTTGGTTTGGGCAATAATGTTAGCTCTGGCCGTAGGTGATAAGGTGTAACTCCACCATCCTAAGAGTTGTCCTTCAAAAATGGCTGCAATGGAATTAACAGCATCGCTATGGGTCATGTTTTGTTTCTTGATATAAATATATCCTATGGTATACATTTGTCTAATAACAGTCATAATTTGATATTCTGACTAACCGTCAATGTTAAATTGGTAGTAGGCATTGCCAGTGTAAGCCCTATATGGCACAGATTCTTCGTATTGAAGATCTGGAGGCGTGGGCCTAGGATAATAGGGTTTTGTGTCATTGTTGTGTTTATGGTATATATGGCTATCTACTTTAGAGGTAGTTAGTTTTTGAATCATATTTTCTATATTCGATACTTCGATATCAGATTGTGAAGGAGAAATGTAGCCGTCTAAGGTTCGTACCTCTGGTTTGAGAATTTTGTCTAGTCTTTCTTGTAGCATTTTCACAAGTTTCGAGTCAGTGGTAAAACTATCAAAACATTTTTCTATTCCTGTGGTATCTGGGAACAGGATTGTTCCTGGTTCATACTCAGCAATTTTGGCCTTCATTTTAATAATCTCTTGAGGAATGATTGTCAGGAATTGATGGTATTGTTTGGATAATAGGTATTTGAGATTGGTTGTTTTCTATTTGGTCTAACTGTTCTCCTATGGTTGTTAGATATTCGTTGGTGAAATTGTTTTGTTTCATAATCATACCAACTTCATGTGAAGAGGTTGTCTCACTATGAAACAATTCTTCATCCAGCATTATGAAAGGAGCACATTCTAAGATATCACTAGTGCGTCATGGAATTTCATTGTCTTTCTTAATAGTACATTTTCTGGGAGGAGGATGCATTCCTACCTCCTCTCCTCTACTGGATTTATAAGCCTTGAAGTCTTTTTGGTTTAAGACAAGACATTGTTCTTCTAAATTATGCCTATTAGTGTACCACTGGAAGAATGGTATTTCTGTTTCTAACGTCTCAACACATTTCATCCACCTAGAGTGGAATTGGTTTCTCTTGTGACTAGAGTAATTTTTTTCATATTTTTCTCTCATGATAGTGTTCTCAGGATAATAATATTCTTGGGATAGATAATTCTTATCGATATCTCTAGGGTTATTGAGAACATCAATCGTCCTGATCCTTGGTTCATGATCAGGGATCTCAGTAAGGACTTGGGAATGAGTAAGGGATGATGGTATGTCATTATCATAGACATGAATAGGCTGGGCCACTTGTTCTGTTGTCTTATAGACACCGGTTATATGAGTGGGTGGTTCTCTGGAAGGTATTATAGGTTGCCTTCTCCTGTGAATTAGGTCGGGTATTTCAGAGGCTTCACATTGGTTTGGTCTATAACTAGGGGGTCTATAGTCAGGTATTTGATCGGCTATTCTAAGTCTGGATCTACTGGATAAGGACCGCCTCGCTGCCTCTAAGTCACTAGCAATAGTAGGTCTTCTGCTAGATAGGGATCTTTCTATAGGTTTGAAAGATATTTTCAAATTTCCATCTAGGTCAAATATGCATTCATCTAGGTTTCTCATAGGTGGTCTGAATATGGGTTTATCTATTCTGTCTTTCATCCAATGATCTGGGAACTTAATCTTTTCCTATGGGATAGGAACTGGAACCATCATGTTAACAGTTTCTGATGCATTATAACAAATGGTTTGACCAGCTGGGATCTTAGGAGGAATGTAACTGGGAATAAGTCCAGAAGATAAGACACGATAGTGGACCCTGTAAATAAGTTTATTATATACATATATATGTATATAATATATATATCGGGGCGGGGATGGGGTGGGGAGTGCTTCCCCCGTCCTCGTCTCGTTTCACCTTTGGGGTTTAAGACTTTTTTCCCATCCCCATCCTCATCCCTGTCCCCGACTATTATCCCCCCATGGGGCCCTGACCCCGTGGGGAATACTGTCATCCCTAGTTTGGTTGATGTTTTAAAGATGATGATGTTTGAAGATCTGGGTTTGGTGTTTGAAGATCTAGGATGGTTGGGTGTTTGAATTTGTGTTGTGTAAAGTCTGGTTGTGTTTCCAAGATAAGAGGGGCATTTTTGTCTTTCCATTAATTTCAATAGCTATAAAGGGTAGCAGGGTCATTTGACCCTCTGACCCTGTCAGTTCCACTGTTTCGATGAAAATCTTAACAGAAAGACTAAACGAGACAATTTGAAAACCGGGGACCAGTTTGTGTAATAAGTCGAACTAACAGAACTAAAATGATTACGCCCTTTATATAATGATGTGGAATTATGAAATTTGAATTTTATTATAATAAATCTTAATTCATTAGTAATTGAAAAATAAATCTGAATTTAGAAATTTAGATTTATGAGACAATTAATTCAGGAATGAGTCAGACTTTAGGAGTAAATCAGATGGGTGTCTTCAAGGAGAAAAATTTACATGAGACGGTCTTATTGCTATTTAGTGAGACAGTCCAATGTAAATGTGCCATGTGACAAATTTAAATTATAGTTTTATATTTTCAATGTGATTGTTACATTTGCATTGGATAGTTTCACCAAGTGGCAATGAGACCGTCCCATGTTAGTTTTTCTCATCTTCAAGAGAGTTCAATTCAATGAATCATTATATTTAATTATAAATTGGAGAAGCATCTTCAAGAGAGGTTCAACCTTTGAGATTTTCGGGGCCTGAGGCGAATTATAGAAAATGAGCCTCTCTATTTGTTTACTTTATTATTATTATTTATTTAGTAAATACTTGTAAAAATCAATACGAGAATAAAGCTCCCAATGAGGAAGAAAATCATCATTATGAAAACAATTAATAGCTTAAAGAGAATCACTCGCAATCAAAACATTATTCCAACCCTTCTTTGAAGCAATTTATATAGCAAGGATAATAACCATCAATTCTAAAAAGAAAGTTGTCCGACAATCCAAAGGCATAGTAAAATAACCATGAAAAACTCTGTGACACATGCGAATAACACCACCACTAGCAGATTGACCAGGATTACCTTTAGACAAACCATCTATGTTGATTTTGAACCATCCATAAGGCGGAACAGACCAAAGGACAAGAAGAATTTTCGGAGCTCTAACTAAAGAAGGTTTGATTCCCAAACTATTAAAATCTGAAACATCTGAATTCGGGAACACATAACCAAGGCATAATTTGCACAAGAAAGCAATATCTTTGCCTTACTAATGTAGATTGAAAAATGGCACAAATGCTGATTGATAAAGATAGGGATAAGTGAATCGGATCCGTTGATTCACACACGAATACCGGAAACGAAACCTACTATTATGTTGTTGATTCGTGCATGGATACCAGTATAACAGACTTCAAATACGTAATCTTTAATAAGAATTGTAGAAGGATAGTTGAGAAAATAATCTCTGAAATTTTATTAATCAAAAGATTCCTTCTAAAAAAACCCTAATATAAACTATTAAATAGTAAAAGCAATTCAAATCCACTAGAACTCGAAATAACCTAGATTGCTGAACAAGAAAAAAAATCATAAAAATCCTAAGAATCCTAAGTAAAATGGAAAACAAAATCCTAATAATCCTAAGATTAATTCAAACAAAAAAAAAAATCCTAAGAATAAAAAGAAGGAAATAAAATTCTAAGTTCCATAGAAAACCAAAAGTCTTCGCGCAATAAGCTAGATGGCCGAAATTGGGCCTACTGTGATTTGTTAAAAAGGACAGAGTCTTCATAACATCTATAGGGCTCGTCTTGGGCTATCCAGAAACATATTATAACAGACGACTTGACCCTATATGCTCTATGTAGAGGTCCACGAAGTTCAGCCCAGATTTGGTTGGCCCATGCGACCCAAATACAAATTCGCCACCCGTACGAACTCGCCACCCGCTCCACATCACTTACACTCTCGAAGAGAAAGACAAATAGAAAAAATCATATCATCAAATTTGACCTTATTTCTTGTCTTCCAAATGTGATAAGCAACATAATAACAAGAAACAAGCCATGTATTGAAAATTTATTGCTGAAAAGGCTTGTTAACAATCACATACCAAAAATTTTCTACGTTACCGGAAGTAGGGAAATTAGTGTTGAAGGAATTGGCTAGCCATTGTCATAAATGTTAAGCAAAGTTGCACTCAAAGAATAAGTGAGGAATGCTCTCTTCACAACAGAAAGAGGAACAAATTAAGTTGGTAGGTAGAAACCAAACAAATACCTCTTCGACGAAATTGATCATCAGTTAGCAATTTGCCTAAATTTAATCTCCATACCAACATCGAAAACTTTGGAGGAATGAAAAAAAGACCATATTAACTTGCTCCAAGACTGTTGAGACATCTTCTTATGAAAAAAATTATAGTAGTCCTGCAAAGATAAAGCCCCTGTAGTACAATGTTTCCAAACCAATTTATCAAGAATCTCATGAGAAGGCAAGCAGGTGTCCTGAATAAGCTTGGAAATGTGGGGAAAATTTACAAGGAAAAAACTTGGAATATACCATTTTCTATTAACAATAATATTCTCTGTCCTCAAATTAAAAGACAAACAAGTAGAATCAATATTAGTCATGGAAATAATAGGATTGTTAAGCCGATAGTCAAGCCAAAAATTAACAGATCTACCATCCCCAATAATCCAATGACAATCAGAGAGAAGTTGAGGAAAAACACAACGAAGGCCAAACCAAATAGAAGAACACTTGTACTTGGTAATAACCTTATACGTAGAAATGGTGAATCTATTCTTGAAATAGGAAGAACAAGGAGTATTTGTGGATATTATATGTCAAGCACACTTATAAAGGGTTGCAGTGTTCAAATCATCAAACTTACGAACACCTAAACCACCTTCCTCTTTTGGACAGCAAACTTGATCCCAAGAAATAGTCATAAGTTTTTTTATATTACAACTACCGGTCCAAATGAAGTTCCTAGTCCATTTATTCAACAAACAAATGAGAGAAGATGACCATTTATAAATAGAAAAATTGTTTTACATAATAGACTGAACAGCTGATTTACAAGTTGAATACAACCCACCATGGAAAGGAGTTTACCAAACCAACCTTCAAGATTAGATCGAACCTTGTTAGCTAAAGATTGTAAATGAATCTTACGTGGTCTGCCATTAAAGATTGGAACTCCAAGGTAAGTGAAAGGAACTTTTCCTCTAATGAAACCCCAAAGCGATTGAATGTTAGACTTCATATGAAGAGCATGCTTACCAAGATAAAGAAGCACGTATATTTATTAATATACTGACCAGAAGCAACACCATAAGAATCAAGAAAAGCCATGAGATTATTTAAGGATCTACCATCCGTTTTACAAAAAACAAAAACATCATCAACATAAAGCACATGTGAATGGGGAACACAACCTCTCGAGAAAGAAATGGGTTTAATTTTTTCAGTAGCTTGAAGATGAGAAATGTCTTTACTAAGAGCTTTTTTAGCCAAGCAAAAAAGAATAGGTGAGAGAGGATCACTTTGTTGAACACCACGAGAACAAGAGAAGAAACATTTAGGAGTACCATTAATCAAAATCGATAGACGAGTGGATTCCAAAAGAACTTGAACTCAATTGATGAAAATCTCATGAAACCCAAAATATCGCAAAACATTAGTAAGGAAGCTCCGTTTAACGTATCAAAGGCTTTCATAACATCCAGTTTCAAGCCTATGTTGTCACCAAAGGCCTTCGTATTTAAGAAATTGAAATTCTCATAAACAAGACCAATACAATCACTAATGTTTCTCATGATTGCTTACCTATTGTTGTATTGTGAGTTGTGACATTATATACTTAATATATAATCAAATTTTATAGTCACCAATATGTAGTATAGTATCTGACGAGATAAAAATGATCCAGTGGCAAGCTTTCCACAACTACATCATTAAGATTGTGAGCTTGAATTACTTTTCTCTCTTGATTCCAAATTATAATAATTCAAAAGATAAATAAATAATATTGTATAGTTGTCTCTGATCTAATATATAATCGGTAATCAGAGCTCTCAATTGATGTTGAGTTCTTAAGAGCATCACTAAAATACTATTATGCATTTGGATAAAATTCCTTGTCACATGGTATAGATAGATAATGAGGTAGAAAAAAACCTCACCAATATAATTATCTAACTTCATTAGGGAATTAATGTGATAAAAATATTTGTAAAGAATATGGAGATGGGCTTCTAACTTTAGAAACTCTTATAGAAATCCTAGTAATCATTTCTAACTATTTCAGCCAATAATTACAACTCATTTAATTGTAAAATAAAATAGGGGAGAAAGGAAGATAAATGTTTTATAGTGATTGGTCATAAAATTAATGGATATATATTTGATTCTAGATAATTGCATTAGATATAAGAATATGTATGTATTTATTTATTTATTTATTTTAACAAAGTGGATCAATATTAAAGAGAAATACTAATACGTCACTATTTTAAAACTCAAAAATATATAACAGTAATGGAGATGATTTAAGTTCAAATTCCCATTCCTTGTATGTATATGTGTGAGAACACTTCATAGCCATATTATTTTGGGTTGCAAAATCTAAAAACAAACCTGTACAAGAATACAGTCATACATATAAGTCCAAACTCCAAAATGACAATTTTTATGTTAAGTGGGCCGGAGGAATGTTAACAGGCAACAAGCCAACAACATTGGTAACTTAATAATTAATTAAACACGTGTCTCTAAAAATGTTTCTTCCTATAAGCATTAATGATTTAATCCAAAAAAAAAAAAAAAAAAAAATTAAGATATTGTAAACATTCTAACGACTGATATCTGACTAATACTTGGCCTAGTACTGGTAATTGGATTTAACATTGCTTAATTAAAGATCAATAATGTTAAACATCCCACCTACAATCTCATCATTTCCATCCCAACATATGTGGCAGCTAACGTGTCACTTGGTGAGTGGATACACATTAATTGATACTTATCTCTCTCACCTAGGTATTCACTCACCAATTAATGTTTGTCTACTCACCAAATGACACATCAGCTGTCACACGTGTTAGGATGAAAATAGTGTAATTGTAGATGGGATTTTTAGCGTTACTGATTAAACATAGTGTTAACTTCATTTGTTAAAGTAATTAATGCATGTATGATTAATTATTTAATTATATTAATTGTTAGGAAATTGTATGCTACTCTGTACATATATAATTTGTGTATATATGATCTTCTGGGGCTGTTGTGTGCGGTTTTTTTTTTGGAAGATTTGGGCCCTTCGGAATGAAGTGTTGCATGGAGCTAAGGGTGGTACGGGTGTGGAGGTAACCGAATGGGCTTAGCAGGATCGAATCCCACCCAAGTTCTGGTGAGCTCGCCCTTGATATGTCATAATTGAACTCAACCTTCTCTTGGTTGGTATAAAATTAACTGTGATGCTGCTATAGATAAGGCTAATAGCTGGGTGGGGTGTGGTGCTGTTATCAGAGATTCGCAGGGTTTTTTGTTGGCTGCTAGTTCTCGAAAAATTGTTGCAACATTCTCTCCCCAATTGGCAGAAGCTACGGCGATTCTCCGGGGGCTCCAGCTCGCTTTGGATTCTGGTTTAGCTCCAGTTACAATTGAGTCCGACGCAGCAGTCGTGGTTAATTGGATTAAGAGAGGGGAGACTTTGCTGTCTGAAATTGGTCGTATTATTGTCGATATTCGAAATTTTCTGTCACACTTGAGTTGTGATTCTGTTGCCTTCGTTCCTCGTAAGGCTAATCAGGTTGCCCATTTTCTTACTAAACTTGCCTTTGTTTGTGTGGAGGATTTTCCTCCTGGGGCGAGCCGCTTTTTTCTGGCAGATTGCCAGGTCAGTTTGTAATTTGGTCTGCTTGCAGGCACGCTGTCAAATTAAAAAAAAAAATTTGTGCATATGGTGGTGATAGGCTGATAGCAGCCCACGTTTCGGCATGCAAATATTAATCTTAATACCAGTTAAATTATAAATCCAGGTCAATAATAGTCACTCAAGTCACCAAATAAAGTAGTACAGTTACAAAATGCTTTTGATTCCTTTCCATCTATGTATATTTTTTCAAACAAGCATGAATCAATTATATTATGTGATTACCAATACTCCTAATGGTTTGTTAATTACGCTATGTATAATAAATAAATATTTATTAATTTGATAAAATAATAAATATTTATTAATTTGATAAAATAATAAATATTTACATGCATTTTTAAGGGTACATTCATACCTTAATAAGATTTTGGATTTAAAGATGACAATATATATCTTGCAGAAGTGAATCACAATTATATACAAATTGCGGTGAAAGACTAAATACTGCTCAGAGAAGTTAAGACTCGAGTAACTAGCCTAGTGGTTCAAACAAGCTCCCACCATGTATCGATTGAGATCTACCCTATCGAAGGCAGATATAATTTTGCTAGCTTTTATAGTCAATTCATATTTGGCTTGCTTGATAGCTTTTATAGTCATTTCATATTTGGCTTGCTTGAATGTAAGTGACCGGACATATTTGACTTCAAATTATATATCCTATCTAGTTTTGGTTTATAAAAATGACCTTAGTAAAGAGGTCACGTTACTTTTTACTATGGTCATTTTCCATCTACTGATTTCAAATTATAATAATTCAAAAGATAAATAAATAAGGGTAGTGTTAACTTGCACATATCTTTATGACACATATAACTTATCATAAAGCCATAATTTAACACTACCTAATAAATAATTTTGTATCGTTATTCCGGATTTAATCTATATATATATCGGTAACACAAGCCGGTTAATCGATGAGTTCTCAAGTTCAAATTCCTATTTTGTGCGTGTGAGAAAAAACTCGTTATAACCATATGTGTTTTATGCTGCAAAATCTTAAAACAAACCTCTACATGAATACAGATACGTGATACGTGATTCGTCCAAACTCCAAACTTACTATGTCACCTTAACAGGCAACAAGCCCGCAGGCAACATGCAAGTTTTGACTAGAATAATCCCATCGGCAATTGAAAGAAGTAACTTAATAATTAATTAAACATGTGTCTCTAAATTTGTTTCTTCCCAAAAACAATTAAGATAAAAGTAAACATTCTAACGAACTGATATCTGACTAATACAATTGGTCTAGTACTGGTAATTGGGTGGTTTAACATTGCTTAATTAAAGATAACGTTACCTTCATTTATTATAGTAATTAATGCTTGTATGATTAATTATTTAATTATATTAATTGTTTGGAAATTATATGCTACTCTGTACATATATAATTTGTGTATATGATTAATTATTTCAATTATAGTTAATTAACAGTAGCTAGTAGCTACAACTTTTATATATAGCTCAAAAGTAGTAACTTTTATATACAACTTTCATCAATTATAGCTCAAAAGTAGTAACTCCATTATATTATTATTAATGGCTTCACTACTAATTATGTATTATAGCTCTACCTTTCTCATCTCCGTTTTATTCATGTTGCTTATGTCCATGCAATGTGAATCACATCTTTCTTCAACGTTTTATCGCAAATCCTGTCCGAATGCCCTCGATACCATCCGAAAAGGCATTCGGACTGCTGTTTCACGAGAGCGTAGAATGGCAGCCTCCCTCATCCGTCTCCATTTCCATGATTGTTTCGTCAAGGGTTGCGATGCATCCATCTTGCTGGATGATGCCCCTTCTATCATCAGCGAGAAAAATGCAATCAACAATTTCAATTCTATCAGAGGATACGAAGTTATAGACAACGTCAAGTCTCAATTGGAGAAGATTTGTCCAGGAGTTGTTTCATGCGCAGACATAGTCAGTGTTGCAGCTCGCGATGCATCGGTTGCTGTTGGTGGACCAACTTGGAAAGTTAGGCTTGGAAGAAGAGACTCCTCCACTGCTAGCTTAACCATACCTGAAGTCGAAAGCAACCTGCCAAGCTTCAGAGCTAGCCTCGACAGTCTCATTTCGTTGTTCGATAGCAAGGGTCTGAGTGCAAGGGACATGGTTGCTCTTTCAGGTTCACATACAATTGGACAAGCCAGCTGCGTTACTTTCCGCGATAGGATTTACAATAATCAATCTGAAATTGATGCTGATTTCGCTAAAACTCGTAGACGCCGGTGTCCCGTTGATGGGGGAGACGGCAATCTTGCACCACTTGATTTGGTGACACCCAATTCTTTTGATAACAACTATTTCAAGATTCTTAAACAGAAGAAGGGTCTTCTTGAATCTGATCAAATACTCTTTAGTGGAGGATCCACGGACGACATTGTTGATAAATATAGTAAGAGTCCTTCAAGATTCAAATCTGATTTCGCAGCTGCTATGGTTAGGATGGGAAATATCAGCCCTCTCACTGGTTCTCAGGGACAGATACGTAAAGTTTGCAGTGTTGTCAACTGATCGATCGATGATTTGTTTTGTTGACAAAATCCCATTCAAATTCAATTGTCAATATATGTGTCATCATTTTCAAACTTGTAATTGTTTTGCTTTCTTCTTTTACAGAGTAGAGATTAGTAATGGGTCACGCGTGTCTTAACTGAAGAAGATCTCGTTGATCTACTTGTGACATTGCCCTGACCAACTTCGTGTGTTTATGTATTTTCAAGTTTAGTTAATGTGATAAAGCAATTATTATTTTTATATACATAGTACACTTGAGCATGAGACAGAATTTTTGACGAGATGAGGTTGGTTCGATAGTAAACCCTTCACAAATATATCACGAGGTTATAGGTTCAAGTCCTTCTCCTTTTAAAATATCTGAATTTGATGTAATATTTAAAAGAATTTATCATGCAGTAATGTAACAACAGGCCCAATTTAATATACCAAGCCTAGCCCAACACAAGAAGAAATAAAAAAATAAAAAGTAAAAAAATTTAAAAAAGACAAGCTACTCTTGGGACTAACAACATAATACTTACGGATTTTGGAAAAACAGAAGGAGAAAAGAAGAGAAGAAAAAAAAGAAGATAGAAAACAGAGGAATAAAAGAGAAATTAGAGAAAGAAACCAAATTGTTAGAGAGAGAAAAAGAGAGCAGAACTGATAGAGAGAGAAGTATTCAAGGATGAAGAAGAAGATAGAACCGGAATATATATATAGAGAGAGAGAGGGAGAGATGGAGATGACAGAGAAAGAAGAAGCATGGAAGAAATATGGTAGAATAGTACATGGAAAATGCAGATAAGTAGTAGTATTTATTTGATGAAGTTTAGAATACAGTAAATATTATAATTGAGTTTTTTGTGATTTTTGGGTGCACCCTTAGGAAGCATGGATACTTCATTTGGTGAAGCTAACTTGTATCGAACTCGTATCCGGTTCAGATACTCCTCGGATACTTCAGGATACGTATCCGATACACTAAATGGCATATCTGTTGACATTTTTATAAGTTTGACTAGATGATACTTGAAGGATACTTGGGGGATATTTAAGAGATACATTAAGGATATTTTTAGAGCAATATTATAATTATTTTAGTATAAAGCATGGTCAAATTATAATTTTAAAAATTTAGGTATCAAAATGAAATTGTTAAGAAATTTTGGTTTTGATTCCATTGACATGAAGAATAATGAGATACATGATATTGAAAACCTTTCTCTTGATGAACCAGAGTTAGATGCCAAATTATCTAGATCCTTTAGCAATGTAAATGATGACAGTGAAGTTAATTAGGAATTTAGAATATGTTTTATGAGGTTTTTTATTTTTTTATTTTTTTATTTTTTATTTTATGTATTATTTAGATTTTGTAATGTGTTATGGCTTATATGACGTATGTTTTATTTGGATTTTGTAATATGTTACAACTTATGTGACATATTTTATTTAAATCTTGTAATATGTTACATTATAATTATGACTTATGTATATATGTGACATGTTTTATTTGAATTCTGAATATGTTTTGATTTTGAATGAATTATCAAATATGTTTTTATATATTATTATTAAAATAATATATATTTAAAAAAATATATAAATATATATTATTTTAATCGACATATCCTGCCATATCCGTATCCTAGTTTTTAAAGATTTACCGTATCCCTATATCGTGTCATATCCGTATTCCGTACCAATACCCGTATCGGTATCCGTGCTACATAGATGCATCCAAAAGGAAAATAAACGAGACGTGATCTGGCTGATACAGATTTGACTTAAGTGGGTGAATAGTTTTTATTTTTAATGAATTTAATTAGCATAGAATTATATTTTAGTGTTAATTAATTATAATTTATTTTCAATAAATTATTTATTTATTAAATTAATAGTCAGTTTTAGAAGATTAAATATGCTTTAAGATTAGGTTATAGAATGTTGAGATTAGAAATAAAATATTACCTTGGCTCTTACCCCCACCAAGGTTCAAATCTTGGTTGGGTGTGTATTATGGAGGTTTTCCCACCATAAGTGTGGGTCTTGTCTCCCCACTTATGAGAGTTTCTCCTATAGAAATTCATTCTCTTGGAAAATGAGTATACTTTTAGAAATCAGAATTATAATTGACATTGTTGATAATAGTTTATAAGAATTTAGTGCTCGATGGTCTTCCGGTCTGAGTTTGTCTGTTTGCTTTGTTTTCTTCAAAAATAAAATAAAATAAAATGTACAGACTTTCTTTAAGTATTGGACGAAGAAGAGATGCACGATATTTATTCTTTAGAAGAGATATATTTATTCTTGAGATGAGAATTTATAAAGAATATATATGAGTATTTCTAGACATATTTACAGATTTTTATATTCAAGTTGATTATGATATTTATTTAGAGGATTTCCCTAAAATAAAAATAATATTTATTCAGGCTCTTAGAAAAGTATTTATAAAACAGTTTTTCTCATGACTTAATAATAATAAAAGTTAGGACGAACCATATAAACCTTTGGATTCATCTTAGATATAAAATGTTTTAGAATTAAATTATAAAAAGAGAATTTCTCTCTCCTATATCATTAAATATTATGTATTAAATCAAGGAAGCACAGATACAGACACGGATAAGGATATACGACATGGGGATACGGAATTCTCTAAAAACTAGAATATAGATACGGTATGGATATTTCAATTAAAATAATATATATTTATATTTTCAAAAAATAATAATATATGAAAACATAATCCAATAATGAATAATCCATTCAAAACATATTATCAAGGGTTAACTGCACTAACTCACCTTGACATTTTACAATATTATAACTATATTCAACTTTGCATTTATTAACAAAAACATACCCTTGACCACTTTGACTAACTATAATCAATGTTTTATTCATTCAAAAAGTTTAAAATACCCCCAGTTATTATATTAGCATTTATATATTATCAAGACAAATTCAAATTAAATTTATAATTAATTAAATTTAAAAATAAAACTAATTAAATATTTAACGTTTTGGTGTGGAAGTTAGGGTTTTTTTTTTAATTGTTATTTATAATGGTTTTTAATTTGGATTAGGAAATCGTGGTTTTTGGAAATGAATTTTTTTTTTTTTTTTTTTGATTGGGTGGAATCAAAAGTTAATTTTTTGTTATTTTTAAACAAATTAAATATTTATTATAAGGAAGGGTGTTAATATTTTATTAAAAAAATTTATAATAAATTTCTTTTAAAATATTGATTTAATTTTTTTATTTTAATTTTTTTATTTAATTTTATTACATTTATAAATTTTTAATTATAAATTTAATTAGTTTTATTTTTAAATTTAATTAATTATAAATTTAATTTGAATTTATCATGATAATATATAAATGCTAATATAATAAATGGGGGTATTTTATACTTTTTGAATGAATAAAACATTGATTATAGTTAGTCAAAGTGGTCAAGGGTATGTTTTTGTTAATAAATGTAAAGTTGAATATAGCTGTAATATTGTAAAATGTCAGGGTAAGTTAGTGCAATTAACCCTATTTTCAATAAACATATATCAAAAAATCAAAATATCACAAAATCCAGATTGTTTTAAGAGGGAATTGCACAAATATCCCTCGAGGTTTGATAAAATTGCACGAATATGATAGTTTTGACCATATACACACAAACTTTCCTTAACATTTGAATATTGTTACACAATCATCTCCTACCATTAGATACCATTAGATAGATCCGTTAGTCAATGGTCAAAATAGTAAAAAGTCTAAAATACTCTATATTTTTATTTTAAATAAACTAAAAAAATAAAAAAAAAATAAGATAAAAAAATATCAATTTTTTTATATAGAAAACATGAATGTATTTTAAATCTGATATCTGGAAAAAAAAAATCCATCTTTATAAATAAGAAAAATAGTTTTTTTAAAATAATTTAATAATTAATAAATAAATTTTAAATTTTAAATTTATTTAAAATCAAGGGAGAATTGAACAAACTAATTTTTTTTAAAGATGATTTTTTTAAAAAAAAAATTATGTTTCATATTTAGATACATTCATATTTTCTAAAAGATTTTTAAATATTTTTTTATCTTATTTTTAAATTTTTTAGTTTATTTAAAATAAAAATATAGCGTATTTCATACTTTTACACGTTTGACCATTGACTAACGGATCCATCTAACGGTAGGGGATGTTTGTGCAACAATTTTCAAATGTTGAGGAAAATTTGTACGTATATGGCCAAAACTGATATATCTGTGAAATTTTTTCAAACCTCGGGGGATGTTTGTGCAATTCCCCCTTGTTTTAATAATTTGATTTTGACCCCTAAATTTTTAAAATTCATACTTTAACCCCTTTTTTTAAAAAACAATTGCAAAACGGCCCCACCGTATCCTCCACGTATCCATGCTGTATCCTATGTGTGTCCATGTTGTGCCCTCCGTATGTTGGCTTTCAAACAAGTCAACCGAAATGGTTTTAGCATGTCAGACACCTGTCTAGGCGTGTCCGACGAGTGTCGAACACGAATACGTGCTGTGTTCGACACGGACCCCATGTCTTTTTAGGAGTGTCTGTGCAACTTAGTATTAAACTCTCTCTTCTAAATCTTGAATTACCAAATTAAGCTCTCTCTCCTCCGATACACCTCTCTAACTTTCTATCTCCATTCTTTATCAACCAATCTGTACGAACGGTATATATGTGTATTAAAAAAAAAAAAAAAAACTCAAAACAAAGACTTTGTTTTCGAATAATTTTTTTTTTTTTTTGAAATATGAAAATTTGTTTTGTTGCTACGACATTTGATTAAATTATAGAATTTTTAAAGCCAATGAAGGAATTAAAGTTCTCTAGACAGTCACATAATATTGCACACTTCCTTAAAAAAAAATAGAAAACCAGACATGGCAATACATTCATTCAAGGAGGAACTAACCTTTGAAATCTTATTTTTTGTTTTTTTTGTTTTTTTTTTTTGGACGACTCATGCGTATTGTATTGAAGAATACATATATATATATATATATATATATAACATATTGTTTTCATTTGTATGTTTCAATTTATATTTTTGTTTTTTCTTATTGAAAAACAGGATAGACTACATGAGAACCTTTTTTTTTTTTGTTGGACAGTTCATACTATTGTATTAAACAATACGTTATACATAAAGTTTGGTCTAATTGCACAAACATCCTGGACATTAGGTTTAATTGCATGCATATGCAACTTTACCTCTAATTACACAAACATCCCTTGCTGTTAATGAGTGACCGTTAAGAGTTAACAGAGGAAGGGTAAAATAGTCAATTACCTCAATGTCAGATATTTTTAAAATTTTATTGTACTGAAAATTATTTAAAATATGTATTTCCTTTATGTGTCAGATAAAATTTATTATTTACTATTTTAAAATTTCTTTTATTATTTAAATAATACAATATTAAGAAAATAAGATTTTTTTTAAAAAATATATATATTTAGAACAAGATCTCCAGATCTGGTTCATAATTTCTCCGGCCGCTCCCTCCCCCTTGCTCACCGGGAAGGCTCTAGCCTCTCGGTTTTTATGGCGGCGGGGATGCTATGTACTCCCCGTCTTTGTGACTGGAGAGGGCGGTAGGGGGATCTGATCTTCATGGTTCGATGTTTACATTGAAATTTTCATCTTCAAATATTATGGGGAAAGCTTGCCACAATGGCCAAGAAGATGATACTAAGTGCAGCTGTCGAAGTCCGCCGGACACACTCTTGAGTTTAGGAAGTTGTGTGAGGAGGATTTGAGGCCTGCTCCATTCCTTTTTTTCCAAATAAGTTTTTTTTTTTTTTTTGGATATGATTGAACTTGTTTGATGAAGATGAGTTTGATTTTTTATTCTTTTGTTGTTGTGGGATCTGATCGAAGTTGTGTTAGATGAATATGATGTGTTTCAATTTTTGTTTGTTTCCTATTGAGTCTAATCAAAGTAGAGCTTGATGAATTAGATGTGTTTGAATTTTTGTTTGTTTACTGTGGACTTGAGTTTGATCGAAGTTGAGTTTTAAAGATGTGTTTGAATTTTGTTTGTTTATCATGGAGTCTGATTGATTGATGACAAGTTTGATGAAGATGAGTTTGAATTTGGTTTTCGTTTTTTGGAGTCTGATTGAAGACAAGTTTCATGAAAATGAGTTCAAATTATTATTATTACTTTTTTTGAATCTGATTGAAATGTGTTTGAATTTTTTTTTTTGTTGCTGATAATCTATTCAAGAAAAAATATTTTAGATTGATGAATATTTGTTTTCAAAAAAAAAAGTATGGATTTTTTTTATTAAATAAATAAAATTATTATGAAAATTAATAAATGGACAATATGGGCACTTTGGACCTTTTCTATGGATAAGAGAGTCAACGGTTAAAGTTAACCGTTGACCTCTAACGGTAAAGGATGTTTATGTAATTATATGTAAAAGTTTCATATGTGTGCAATTAAACCTAATATCAAGGGTGTTTATGCAATTATCCCGTATTGTTTTCATTTGAAAAATTCAAAACAAAAAAATTCTTAATGAAAAACAAAGTACTTGTTCTGAGGTTTTTATTTTATTTTATTTTATTTTATTATAAATACATACCGTTCTTACAGATTGGTTGAGAAAGACAGGAGATAGAGAATTAGAGATATGTATTGGAGGAGAGGGAGCTTGATTTGGTAATTAAAGATTTAGGAGAGAGAGGGAGTTTAGTACATAAAATTTAATGATTTAGGTGAAAGAAATTCTCTTTTTGATAATTTAATTCAAAAACATTTTATCTTCAAAGTTCCCAACACAGCTGCCAATTTTTGTTTTTGATTTTTTATTTGTTCAATCTTCAAACTTTCCAACACACTCACCACCCAATTTCTCACATTGAAACCATAAAAGAAAAAAGAAAAAAACACCATGAAAAACTAGGAAGATCTGCAAAACCAACCAGAACCATTTTTTTTTTTTTTTTTTAAAAACAAAACACTAAAAAAACAAATAAAAAAAATAAACAATAAAAAGTGGAGACAATATCAATGATCCCGTGGAGGAAATCACAAATACCGTTACATCCACTCTTGTGAGAGTAATTTTATTTGTAATTTTTCATCATTCCTCTTATATTTGAGTGTTAGAGAAACACTTTAGTGTTGGAAATCCAAGTGTGGAGAACCAATTTGATGACATGTTGCAGTGTTGTCAAAAGATGAACAATTAAGTTCGACCTCACTAGCGCGCGAGTCATAGACTAGCATAGCGGCAAGTGAGGGTTTCATTCCGTATTGAGGTGGAATCTGCCGACTTTCACTGGTTTTAGCATTATTAGACAACACTCCAAGAGGACTTGTGTGTTGTGTGTGCAAAGAATGTAAATAATACTATAACTAAATAAATTATAAACAATAATATATACATGGATAGAATGGAATGGAGAGATATGACTTGAAATATGATTACACTAAGGAAATGACTCAACCGTTGCTATCCTTCTAATTACGTATTAGACTCACTTAGTCCCTCAAATGTGCAAGTATATCATAGGCTCGTATCCCCTTAATTGATCTCTAACCTCTCTCGAGGTTTTAGAAATCGCATCCACACAATGCATGGATTCATTAAGTACCGTGGGACACATACACAAGCCCTATATGCTAGCCTCGTGTATCTCTACATTACTGGTCATATACAATGAATATTTCAAGAGCATGTTAATGAGTAACCGCACAGTGTGTAGCACACATCCAATAGTTCATTCACGAGGCTAACCAAATACGAGATGACAACCAAGTAAAAACATTAAACATACAAGATACCCATATAACATAATCACAAGTGCGCAAGTATGTTATATGCTCTTGTCCCTTTAATTAAACTATAATCTCTCTCGATGTCTTAGAGATTACATCTATGCATAAATGCTTGGATTCATTGAGGACTGTGGGACACACATATGAGCTCTACACGCCAGCCTAGTGATCTCTCATTTTTCTGGTCAAATGTAGAGGATATCACGCTGAACATGTCAATGCGACACCACACGATATATAACACACAACCAAAATATCATTCACAAGGTGACTAACCAAGTGAAAGCATTAAGCGCAAGAAATACCCCCATAACCACACAAGCACAAGAGAAATTCAGCTGGTCTTTACTCTAGATAAGGATTTGGTTTTATCAATCTCCCTGGGATGGCTGGACATGGGAAACAAGTTTACCTAACAACAATGTGCAATAAGTTGGTTGCTTTACATTAAGAACATTCAATTTAGGTTAAGGGTTCATTCTTTTGATTTGAGAATTCTCCATAAATCAATTCATCACCTAATCCGGCCAAGGATGGGCAATCATGCCTTGATAACAAGACCCATTAAGCACAAGAATATTGAACCAAGGCCAATTTAGCATATTCAATGCCTGAATTGAAACCTTTCACACTCTTTGGAGCTAAACTCTAACACTCAAATTACTCTAAACATGGTATTTTGGTCATCCATCCATCAATCAATCAACAATCAACAATCATGGGATGCTAAATTACACTACTTCTACTCTACATTACTCTACTCCTAATCTCATTCATGGACACATATCAATTTTAGACCTCCAAACACATGAATATCACAATTAGAGTTTATATCATGCAATTAACAAAAAGTAAAACAAAACCCAAATGAATTTAAACACAAACATACATATATTGAATATGTGTAGGTTTACAATATTCCCCAAATCGGGGTACACATCAAAGACATAAGAATACAAAGAAATTAGTAGAAATAAGACAACCTTTGAAGATAAACCCTCCAAAGATGCTCATAGCTCTCTTAGCTCGAATTTGTCTCATATTTCCTTGCAATATTGTCAAAAATGGATGGAGGAAGTGAAAAAAGGGGGTTATGGAGATGTATGGTGGGCTCTCATGGAGGAAGAACCTCCATGGGAGCTTAGGTCTCTTCTTATTTGGTGAAAAAGGTGAAGGAGATTAAGAAAATGGAAAAGAGAAGTGTTTGGGCGTGAGAGAGAGAAGAGAGAGAGAGAGATTGAGTGAGGGATATGATGAGAAGAGAGAGAATATGAGATATTTATAACAGGGGAAGTTAGGGTACAAATTGAGGGTGAAAAGACAATTTTACCCATGTAGAAAAGCCCTAAAAATGCAAGTTTGACACGTTCCGCGGTTGGTTCCGCAGTTTAGTTTAATGAGATGAACCGCGGAACACCTTCTGCTCTGTTTCGCGGTTCATCATTTGGTCATCCATGGTACGCTTTGATGAGGCGTACCGCGGAACTTGGCATATGAGCTGCCCTTGTTTTTCGCGGTTCCTTTTTACGGAAACACCAGCGGAGGTCTTCTGCCAACTTCCACGGTTCATGATTTGCACTGTCGCGGTATGCTTTGACGAGGTGTACCGCATAAAATCTCCTTTTGCCTACCAAGATCGTGTTTCAGTCCGGAAACACCCCGTTTCCGCACAATGACTTCCCAAAACATATTGAACCTGCACAAGGCTCACAAAACACAAATTATATTCCTAAAAACGCTCGAAAACAAAAATAAACGATAAGAAATTGGGACCTCAAAAGGTATACAAATCGTTCCGATCAATAGAGACCAGTGTGTTATCACTAATTTGTTGTATGTTGTAAATATTGGATCTTGAGTAGTAGAGATTCCTTTAGTTTGGTGAGTTTGGAGGCGTGAAGTAGATGGATTGGCTGAATCACGTATAAAGTATTGTGTTTGATTTAAATATCCCTATACTCTTTAATTTGTGGAATTTATATTTATTATGTATACTTATTTAAATTAGCACAAACATTTTAGCATTACATTTTGCGGTTAGAAAAATGTTTTAATTGTTTTAATCTGCTAAAAACCCAATTCACCCCTTCTTGAGTTGCCTTTCGGTCTAACAATATCATTTGACAAAAGTTACTGTTAAGTGCAATATTTTCTAACCTCATATGATGTTTGTGCAATTTTCTCTTTTTTTTTTTTTTTTATTTGATACTGTACATTGTACAAACAGTTAAATCCAATATTTTAATATTGATAATATTCCATCAATTTTTTTTTTGTTCTTACTAAGTAAAGTATATTATTTTATTTAATAATATTTTGGAAAAATATCAACTTAATATAATTCAAAATTAGATATATCCTTTTAAATTTTAATACATGGTTAAAATTACTGTACAAGGGAACTAAATTATTAGTAACATACAAAGATTGGAAATTTGTAAGATAAATAATTGAGATAAAATTGAAAATATATTGATTGTTTGAGGACAGTTTTGGAATAAGATATTCAAATAGAATTCAGTGATTCGGTGTTGAGTGATAAATCATAATTTTTAATTTTTTTAGTCGTTTTTAATAATTTTCAATTGTATAATCACTTAAAAAAATTAATGAATATAATTCAGATCCATTTAATGTTTTTTGATCTAATAAATATTCCTTAATTGATAAATAATTTTCAGTAAGGACATACATAATTAGGTGGATATGATCATAATAGACCAAATGGAGATGACTACAAATAATATCGTATCCAAATCCAAATGAGTACCCCAAAGGGATCTGATAAATGCAAGAAAAGATTATGGCACGTGAATATGTCATAAAAATGTAGACAAATAACATGAAAACAGATCAAAAGGACCCTTTCATTTCTGGAAAGTAATTCAGTAAAAGAAAAAAAAAAAGTCGAGAGACTAGTGCAGCCTGACTCAGCATAATCAATTATATATGATGATCAATTGACAACCAAACCATCAATATAAAATTTCCACAAAAGATTGCTTTTGCTTGCTATAAATACTTATAAATAACCCTTTGTGTTGCTTGCTTATATGCACCACCACACCAGCTGCTCTCTCTGTTTGTTTGTGAGAAGATGGAGCGCTCGGTGCGTTTGTTTGCAACAGTTTTGCTGCTGCTGTTTGTGCTTTTGTCCCCTGGTAATCTAAATATATATACCTCTCGTCTTTATATCAATTATTAGGTGTGGGATTTCCCGCACGGGATCATCGATTTCTACCAGTATCTATTGAATTACAACTAGTAGCAATCCAATAACTATCGGTAGCAATTGACGATTCCGTACGGGAAATCCCGGACCTGATAACTGCTCCTTATCTTTATCAAGTGTTTATGTACGCACTTTTACTAGCTAGTAGTAGATCAGTGAATAACATGTACAAATTAATAAAATGATGAACAGGTGAGATGGGGCAGAATGAGATGGTGGCAGAGGCAAGGACATGCGAGTCTCAGAGTCATAAGTTCAAGGGGACATGCCTAAGCAAAAGCAACTGTGCTCATGTTTGCAAAACAGAGGGATTCCCTGGTGGACACTGCCGAGGCTTCCGTCGTCGATGCTTTTGCACTAAAAAATGCTAAAACTCATCCTTTGATCGATGTTTTATGAACTTAATTTCTGGCCTCTTGCTTCCTTTATTTTCTTGTACGTTTTCTCCGGTGTGATCGATGTTTTCTTAAGCTTTTGTAATCTTCATCTAATGCACAAGTTTTGTGACTTACAAAACTGGAGTTAAATAAATATTTCAAAAACATTATGATCAGTATGGCACATGAATATTTTGTTTTCAAAATTGGTCAAGTATTTCAAGATTTGCTGAGATAGCTAGAATCAATGGCAGCAAAAACATTGATTTTTGGCTTTTGTCTCTGTATATTGCCTTTCGTTTATCTATATGTTTGTTTTTCTGGCCATTTATTTTATTGCCAATCTGCCATCAGCCCTTTGCAGCAAAGGCAGTTGCCTCATAGATATATATTTTTTTCTTTGTATTTTTAATCTACCGCTTGTAAATAAAATTAGCTTGATTTAGCTCATAACCCAAACTCATTTTGATGTAATTAATTATGTAATTAAGATTTATAAATTATTTTAAAAAATAACAAAATTTTAAATAAAAATAAAGATGATTAGATAATAAAATAGATATAGGTGGTGACGTGGACCAAGGGATGGCAAACTCACCCGGTTTACCTGAGCTGGAATTTTCCGGGTAAGACCCGGACATTCCTTACCCGGCCCCGGGTAAGGGTAGTCCGGGTACCCGGTCTGGGTCTAGGTATACCCGGATACCCGGCCGGGTATCCCTTTTTTTTTTTTTTTTTAATAAACTTTCAAAATTTTAAAAGTGGTTATCAAGTGATTGTTATAGAGCTTGTAATTGATGTTTTTGTAATGCTATGTGCGACTCTTTTTAATTGTTTTAACTTTTATCGGGTTGGATTGGGATCCAATGTGCAACTCTTTCTCTGATAAATGTTAGGCAGGCTTATCTTCTTTGTTTTCATTGGAGTTGGAAAAATATTGATACCATTATTTGTCTGTATCATAACACCTGTCCAAAATTCAAGGACACATTTGATGTTGATAAACAACAAATTAATTATGAGCCAAGCATTAACTTACCAGTTACCATCATATCAAAGGCTCTGACTTTGTAAATGTAGCATTTTGGTGATTTTTTTATAAAAAGGTAAATGCAATGGACATAGCACTATAGCTGCGGCAACAAGTGACCTGACCATGCAGAAAAAAATTAATAAGAATTATGGATTATATAGAATTGTAAATTTAAATTTTAGTTTATAAATATAGAATTGTAAATTTAAATTTTAGTTTATAAATTAAAAATTGTATATCATATATTAACTAATTTTACTAAAAACAAGACCTTGAGTGATTATACAGTATTTACAGTGAATCCCCAAAAAATTATTATAAATTAAAATTAAAAAATAAAAAAAAAAAAGGTAAAACCCGGGTACAATCCGGGTATGGATACCCTGAAACCCGGCCGGGTTTTTTCAAACCGGATACCCAGACTATCAAAACCTAGGTACCTGGCCGGGTCCGGGTTTACCAGGCCCGTACCTGGGTTTTTGCCATCCCTCACGTGATATATTTAATATATATATATATATATATATATATATATATATAACATAATAGAAATAAGGAAAAAAAAGGATATTTTTGTCATTACATTTTCAATTACCAAAAAAAAATGGAAAAGAGAGATTGAAGCTGGCATGGGTACTTTTATAGGCACAAAAGAGAGGTCAAGCCGAAAGAATTTAATCAGCATATTAATAGTAGAAATATCATAACTGACACATAATAAAAATTATTCTTTAGTCTAACCAAGGAGCTTAATATCGGTATCGGTATTAGTATCGGGCTTCTAAATTTACGGATATTTCAGGGATATTATCGATATCGGTAGATATTCTGTCAAAATTAAAAAATGATAGATATTTATATCTAAAGTTAGATTTTTTTTGTGAAATTTTAGGACAAGCTTAAACAAGTAATTATATATCAAATAAATCATATTTCAACGATAAATTATTATAGTTATGAGTTTATTATAAATTATAACGTAGATAGAGTCCGTATATAATTTTAAAAATTGAATATTTAATATAATGATATTTTGTTTCACTTTTACAATATTAAATACAATATAAAGAGATTAAATATTTAATAAACAAAATTATCATTAATATATATATATATATATATATTTCCACACTTATAAGATTCAATCATAAATCATAATTCATACATAATAATACATTGCGTGTCTGAAATTTAAAACCGAAATGAATTCTTTGCTGGTTCAAATACATAAGATACATTTCTATCTTGATTCGAATAATAATTTTCCTAAGAAAATGTGCTTGCATAGTTTTCAATGTAGTTATTAATATGTCACACGTAAGTTGCTTGATATCTTCCAACTGATCCATGAATTAGGTAGTTTGGATTTACCCAATTCGGTGAATATTGTTGATCTGTTCCAACTGATCCATGAATTAGGTAGTTTGGATTTACCCAACTTGGTGAATATTGTTGATTTGCATGTATAGGTATTGCATATGACATTTGTGAAGAAGGATAATCAAATATAATGTAGCTACCATAACTACCATAATATGGTACATGAGAACCTGACATTGTCTGCGAACCACCCAAAGAACTATTTACTGTGTCTATATTCATTGAGGAGAGAGTTAAATTCAAAGAATCTTCATCAATTTGACTTGTTCCTCCATATTGTCTACTACGATTTTGATCATAACTACTTGCATGAGCATCCTAACCCACCACATTAGCATTCCAACCTGTTGCACCAACATCCCAACCTCTTGCCTCATCCCTACCATCCCTATCATCTCCATCATCTTTTCCTCCACTATTTACATCAGAGGTATATTGGTTATCGGAAGAGCTAGTAACAATAACTCCACGATTTACATCAACTTCTTCTTTAATCATTTGTTCAACATTTATTCCCATGTCTCGAGCATAAGAAGTAATATGTGAATCAAGATTTCCCTCATCATCATCCAAGAAGGCAGGTCTAACCCAGTTAAAAATAGGATTCTAATTATCATCTCCTACTTCAGCAGCTACATAAAGTAGATCCATAAAATCAGTTTTATTTACTTTATCTTTTTCAGCTGCCATATTCCTAAGTTTCAACTTCATATTATAATACCAATAAACAAGTTGTTCAAGCTAAAAATAGGTAAGACGGTTCCTTTGTTTTGTGTGGATTAAAGCAAAAAATGTGGACCAATTTCTTTCACATGTAAAAGATGATGATGTTTGTGACAGTATGTGAACTGCTATTGCACTTAATGATGGAGCACATTAGATTCTCTACTCAAAAGAAACAATTGTGAGTTTTTACACTTTTTACATAAATAATTTTGAGAATCTTTTATTTGGAATGTCGGTACAAAGTTACAAAAAAATCAATTATACATATTTATAAATAGATTGGTACATATTTAATATTATTTGGAATTAGTTTTACATATTTGAGTCACAAACAATTTTTTTTTTTTTTTTTAAGATTGCTTTCACAAAATTTTACATATTTTACACGTCCACTCTTTAGTTCTTTATCCAATGTTACTTTAAGTCCTCAATAATTTTACTATTGACTATTATGTTGGAAATTTTTATAAATTTGTTAATGCTTCTTCTAAAATAATTTTCAATCTAAATGATTTTAACAATAATTTAATTGTTTAGGATTAAAAAAAATTATTTTAATAATATGCAAAATATCCATGGACTTTCGGAAGAAATTCGTGAAATTTCGGAAATTTCGGGAATATCGAGATATTTTTACAGATATTTCGAAATCAGTCAGATATTCTACAAGATATTGGATATTTGCCTGTTTCGATATCGATCCCTCCAAAATATGGATATATCGGTGGATATTTTGGTATATCTATCGATTTTAAGTTCCTTGAGTCTAACTGTGAAAACAATTTCTTTTAAGTGTCCATTTGGGAGAGTTTGTCTACCTGCTAATAGAACTTTTTTAATTAAAAAAGCTCTTTTTAATTTTTTTTGTATCGTTTGGTTGTCACTCAGTAGAACTTTTAGATGATTAAAAAAACTGTTTTACATCTACTTGGAGAAGCCTAAATTTAAAGTTTTTCTAAGTAGAACTTTTAAAGTTTTTCTAAGTAGAACTTTTAAAGTTTTTTTAATAAAACTAAAATCTCTAATATAACCCTATAATTTAATATTTGCTAGAGTATTTTGGTCATTCTATCATTAAAAAAAACTCTTTTTTAATTGATAATCAAACGACCAACAACTTTTATTTAAAAACTCTACCTTTAAAAGATCTATTTCTAAAAAATCTACTTCAAAAAGATCTATTTGAGAAGCTCTCCCAAATGTACTCTAACTCTACCTCTTTAGATTAAAATGCCAAAAGATTATACGATATAAAATCTATATTACAAGTAAGTAAATTTCTAATAAATAAACATGATTTCTCACCTATGTGTATGTTATATGGATTTGGAAATAAGAAATAATCCACTTTAGAAAAAAGTTGATTAGTGTTTGGTAAAGTAAATTTTAAAAGTGCTTAATTTTTGAAAGGATGGAAAATGTATTGAACAAAATTACTAAAATAGATATCATTAACAATATAAATGTAAAGTATATAAAAAGAAATAAATAAGAAATTTAAATAGAAAAAAAAAATTATGACCGAGTCAACTCGTTCAAAAATTATAACTGGGTCAACTCGCTCAAAAAATATATAAGGATTAAAGATTTCAAAAAAAAAATTCATTTGAATTGTAGTTTTTTTGAAATACAATTACTTAACGTGAGGTTATTATTGTCTTTCTATTTAAATAGTGAGGGTATTATTGACATTGCACAACAATAAGCTAGAGTACCCCCATACTAACTTTTCAAAAATTGATTATTTGAGGAGCAAATTGTAAAATAAATTGTTTTTGAAAAGTTTACAAAATACTTATTTGCTCAAAACTTAAAAAATATTCACTTATTTCTCAAATAAAAGCAATCTCAAACATAGACTAAATCTCTGTAAATATACAAAAGTAGCTTTACAATCAGGTTTGGTGAAGCAATTAAACAGAGAGTCTTTTGGTTGACTTTCAATCCTTCTTCGCTTAGTCCCAGGTGATGAACCATCTTCACCGGAGTTTAATTTTTTTCCCGTCCACCCACCCTCAAAGAGCTAGGCTGTAGGCGATAAATTCGAGATCTTGCATTACTACCAGTATAATTAGTAGTACCCTTTTCTCTGAAAATCACATATTTTTTCATACCCCATTATCTCAATTTCCCACCCAATTTATACCTGTCAATGTCTATGCACTCCAGAAGCCCATTTGGTAACTGACCGGTATAAATTGAGTTCTCCATGAAATTGGCAGATTTCCAAAAACCTGTTGTGAAAACAACAAGAAAATATATAACAAACATAGACGAAGTGAATATATGATAATCGAGAGATGGAGAGAATAACTTACTTTTCTCTTTTATTCAAGTTAATCTTACAACATATGAAAGATTAACTTACTAAAGCTAAAAAATTGCCAGTTTCTTCAAGAAAAGATGTCCTTTCTTGCAAGTCTCTAGCAGTCCTAGTCAGGTGTTCTGGATTTCCTTTTTCAAAATGATCATCAAGATGCAATAGGACTTCATTCTCTCGCTTAGTGACTTGCCCCCTTGAATCATGGATAAAGCTAGTGGTATCTGCCTCTCCTGCTTCCACATCTGAACAAACTTTAGAATCTCATGTAGCCTGAGAGACCAAACTTGGGATTAAGGGGATTTCTGACTCTTCATATGAAAATGTAAAAGGAGTGCATGCATGCACTTCAGCCCTCTCTTCCAGGTTAATTAAGCTCGCCCTGTCAATCACAACAATGAAACATAAATTCTGCATCAGTTCCGATAGAAACAGCGTAATCCAGAAAATTATGTTCCAGATCTGCAAGTACTCTTAGTCTCTTACTATAAAATGAAGAAAATAAAACATGAATGATGTATAATCAATAACCAGCATTTAGGCTCCTTGTCACGGCCCGCAAGATCCAAATTACAGATTCCAGTCAAGGTGCCTAAAAATCTCACAACAAGGCAAAGTTGCTAGAAAAAACTTGAGATTTCCACACACTCCAAAGTATGGATGGAAGTCTCTAGTTAACGGAAGATTCTAGAGATCTCCGGACACCTCTAGCAACGGAAGCTTCTGGAAGTCTCTAGTCACTAATGCTTTCTAGGTCTTTCTTCCACATGCCTGTAAAAAGGATCTAGACACATGTACATAGTTAGATATGTGTAGAAAAATCTGGAATCCTGTAAAGGCATATAAATATATGTAGAGCATTCTAGTTAGGTGTAGAATATTCTGGAGACTTAATCTCCACTATTGTACTAGATTAGTCTAGAACATTCCTTAAGGAGGTGGCTTATCTATAAATAGCCAACCTCTCTCATTTGAAAAAAAAAACTCCAAGCCCATCAAAGCCTATCAAAGCCTATTAAAGTCATTTGTAATCAAAGCCTTGTAAAGCTTTCCTTATAGCAATACAAACTTTATTTTTCCAACTAAGCTCTTCCAACACCTTTCTCTAGTCTTTCTTGCATTTGAGAGTGACAAGCACACATTTTAGGCTTACTTAACAACCTTGCCCACAAATTGCCTAAGTGCCGCATAAGATTTTCCCCTGCGTAGTCCTAAGCCCCTGACATCCTGCTAATAATTGGAACTCCAAATAACAAAGGTTGAAAACCTCTTTCCGTTATGAACTACCAGATGAATTTTACATGCACAGGAAATGAAATTGAGTATATTGACAATCTAATAATAGTGACTCGATTTTGTCAAACATTACTAAAGCTAAAATTGAGTTCTCTATGAAATTGGCAGATTTCCAAATACCTGTTGTAAAACAACAAGAAAATATGTAACAAAACATAGACAGAGTGAATATATAATAATGGAGAGATGGAAAAAATAACTTAATTTTCTCTTTTATGCAAGTTAGGTTGTGTTTGATTTTTTGTCTGAAGACTAAATACTGAAAAGTAAATTAAAACTAATGAAAATATTTATACACGTATTCCCTTTCAATTATTATTTGTTACATATTTATAACATTTTAACATATTAAAGACAACTTAAAAAAGTAATTTAATAATTAAAAAAAAATTATTTAGTTATTAATATTTAATAACATTTCAATTATATAAAAATATATTTTTTAAGAAAAATGTTTTTCATGTGCCAATGTTAAAAGTGGGAGGACACACATTTTAAAATCATGCAGTACCCGGCTCTGGGCTTGTGCAAGAAGTGCTCCTGCCCTAGGCACATAAAGAAAATGGCTAAATTTGTTTTACTTTGGCCCAGAATTTTATGTTTTAAACAAAGAAATTCAAATATTGTTTTAAAAATAGGCCCAAAAGTACTTCATATTAGTTATTAGATTAGATTTTAGCTTTTAAAACCCCTACGTTTGTGTCTAAAAGAGAGGGTATCGAAATAATTTTTTTTTTTTTTTATTATAAAATAGGCCCATTAATAATAAAACAATTTTTTTGGCTCTTGCCCCTACAATGTCAGGGACAGCCCTAGAATCATGCATAAAAAATTTCATCAAAAAAATATTAATATCGTAAAGTATAGAAATAGAACGACATAATTGAGGTTTATTTTAAGAAATAACAAAACATTAGAGTAGACCCAACCAATAATATAGTTTATGAAAGAGATGTGAAACTAATGTGGCTGGAAAAAAAAAATGGATTTCAATAGATTTGTTTGAGTCTTGAAGCAACTAGGTTTTATGGCTGCTAAGAATTTCTATAGGTGAGAAGAAAAACAATATATTAATATATGGCTAGGGTTGTGAGAGAAAACAAAACTGGAAATAAATTAGATTTGTAAGGATAATTTTGGAATTAAGAAATTGATATAATTCCAGTGATTTTGGTTAAGTGAAAAGTGAAAAATTTTCACTTTTATAAACAAGTGGTTTTACGAGGTAATTAAGTGATTTTATCATTTATAAAATTAAACAAAACAACTTAATATAACTTATTAAATATCATTAAGTACATGTTATGTGGGGAAATTAAATGGGCCTCAAGTCTATTAATTTTAGACAGTAGAACTCATTGCAATTTCTCCGAGCTCAACTATATTGCATGCATGTAGCAAATATATTGAGATATATACTGTCTTCTGCTCAAGTGTACGTACTATATATATTATATTGATATGTATATATTAAAAAAAAAAAAAAAAAGTAATTGTTTTATATATCACATTATCTCAACTTGAAAATCACATAACAAATAATAAAGTTGGTCATGGGGGCAATGTCATAAGTAGATCAATGAGATCGATCTTCTTCAGTTAAGATAAAGCGTATAAAAGAAGAAAGCAAAACAAATACAAGTTTGAAAATGATGACACATATATTGACAATTGAAATTTGAATGGGATTTTGTCAACAAAACAAATCATCGATCGATCAGTTGACAACACTGCAAACTTTACGTATCTGTCCCTGAGAACCAGTGAGAGGGCTGATATTTCCCATCCTAACCATAGCAGCTGCGAAATCAGATTTGAATCTTGAAGGACTCTTACTATATTTATCAACAATGTCGTCCGTGGATCCTCCACTAAAGAGTATTTGATCAGATTCAAGAAGACCCTTCTTCTGTTTAAGAATCTTGAAATAGTTGTTATCAAAAGAATTGGGTGTCACCAAATCAAGCGGTGCAAGATTGCCGTCTCCCCCATCAACGGGACACCGGCGTCTACGAGTTTTAGCGAAATCAGCATCAATTTCAGATTGATTATTGTAAATCCTATCGCGGAAAGTAACGCAGCTGGCTTGTCCAATTGTATGTGAACCTGAAAGAGCAACCATGTCCCTTGCACTCAGACCCTTGCTATCGAACAACGAAATGAGACTGTCGAGGCTAGCTCTGAAGCTTGGCAGGTTGCTTTCGACTTCAGGTATGGTTAAGCTAGCAGTGGAGGAGTCTCTTCTTCCAAGCCTAACTTTCCAAGTTGGTCCACCAACAGCAACCGATGCATCGCGAGCTGCAACACTGACTATGTCTGCGCATGAAACAACTCCTGGACAAATCTTCTCCAATTGAGACTTGACGTTGTCTATAACTTCGTATCCTCTGATAGAATTGAAATTGTTGATTGCATTTTTCTCGCTGATGATAGAAGGGGCATCATCCAGCAAGATGGATGCATCGCAACCCTTGACGAAACAATCATGGAAATGGAGACGGATGAGGGAGGCTGCCATTCTACGCTCTCGTGAAACAGCAGTCCGAATGCCTTTTCGGATGGTATCGAGGGCATTCGGACAGGATTTGCGATAAAACGTTGAAGAAAGATGTGATTCACATTGCATGGACATAAGCAACATGAATAAAACGGAGATGAGAAAGGTAGAGCTATAATACATAATTAGTAGTGAAGCCATTAATAATAATATAATGGAGTTACTACTTTTGAGCTATAATTGATGAAAGTTGTATATAAAAGTTACTACTTTTGAGCTATATATAAAAGTTGTAGCTAATAGCTACTGTTAATTAACTATAATTGAAATAATTAATCATATACACAAATTATATATGTACAGAGTAGCATATAATTTCCAAACAATTAATATAATTAAATAATTAATCATACAAGCATTAATTACTATAATAAATGAAGGTAACGTTATCTTTAATTAAGCAATGTTAAACCACCCAATTACCAGTACTAGACCAATTGTATTAGTCAGATATCAGTTCGTTAGAATGTTTACTTTTATCTTAATTGTTTTTGGGAAGAAACAAATTTAGAGACACATGTTTAATTAATTATTAAGTTACTTCTTTCAATTGCCGATGGGATTATTCTAGTCAAAACTTGCATGTTGCCTGCGGGCTTGTTGCCTGTTAAGGTGACATAGTAAGTTTGGAGTTTGGACGAATCACGTATCACGTATCTGTATTCATGTAGAGGTTTGTTTTAAGATTTTGCAGCATAAAACACATATGGTTATAACGAGTTTTTTCTCACACGCACAAAATAGGAATTTGAACTTGAGAACTCATCGATTAACCGGCTTGTGTTACCGATATATATATAGATTAAATCCGGAATAACGATACAAAATTATTTATTAGGTAGTGTTAAATTATGGCTTTATGATAAGTTATATGTGTCATAAAGATATGTGCAAGTTAACACTACCCTTATTTATTTATCTTTTGAATTATTATAATTTGAAATCAGTAGATGGAAAATGACCATAGTAAAAAGTAACGTGACCTCTTTACTAAGGTCATTTTTATAAACCAAAACTAGATAGGATATATAATTTGAAGTCAAATATGTCCGGTCACTTACATTCAAGCAAGCCAAATATGAAATGACTATAAAAGCTATCAAGCAAGCCAAATATGAATTGACTATAAAAGCTAGCAAAATTATATCTGCCTTCGATAGGGTAGATCTCAATCGATACATGGTGGGAGCTTGTTTGAACCACTAGGCTAGCTACTCGAGTCTTAACTTCTCTGAGCAGTATTTAGTCTTTCACCGCAATTTGTATATAATTGTGATTCACTTCTGCAAGATATATATTGTCATCTTTAAATCCAAAATCTTATTAAGGTATGAATGTACCCTTAAAAATGCATGTAAATATTTATTATTTTATCAAATTAATAAATATTTATTATTTTATCAAATTAATAAATATTTATTTATTATACATAGCGTAATTAACAAACCATTAGGAGTATTGGTAATCACATAATATAATTGATTCATGCTTGTTTGAAAAAATATACATAGATGGAAAGGAATCAAAAGCATTTTGTAACTGTACTACTTTATTTGGTGACTTGAGTGACTATTATTGACCTGGATTTATAATTTAACTGGTATTAAGATTAATATTTGCATGCCGAAACGTGGGCTGCTATCAGCCTATCACCACCATATGCACAAATTTTTTTTTTTAATTTGACAGCGTGCCTGCAAGCAGACCAAATTACAAACTGACCTGGCAATCTGCCAGAAAAAAGCGGCTCGCCCCAGGAGGAAAATCCTCCACACAAACAAAGGCAAGTTTAGTAAGAAAATGGGCAACCTGATTAGCCTTACGAGGAACGAAGGCAACAGAATCACAACTCAAGTGTGACAGAAAATTTCGAATATCGACAATAATACGACCAATTTCAGACAGCAAAGTCTCCCCTCTCTTAATCCAATTAACCACGACTGCTGCGTCGGACTCAATTGTAACTGGAGCTAAACCAGAATCCAAAGCGAGCTGGAGCCCCCGGAGAATCGCCGTAGCTTCTGCCAATTGGGGAGAGAATGTTGCAACAATTTTTCGAGAACTAGCAGCCAACAAAAAACCCTTCGAATCTCTGATAACAGCACCACACCCCACCCAGCTATTAGCCTTATCTATAGCAGCATCACAGTTAATTTTATACCAACCAAGAGAAGGTTGAGTTCAATTATGACATATCAAGGGCGAGCTCACCAGAACTTGGGTGGGATTCGATCCTGCTAAGCCCATTCGGTTACCTCCACACCCGTACCACCCTTAGCTCCATGCAACACTTCATTCCGAAGGGCCCAAATCTTCCAAAAAAAAACCACACACAACAGGCCCAGAAGATCATATATACACAAATTATATATGTACAGAGTAGCATACAATTTCCTAACAATTAATATAATTAAATAATTAATCATACATGCATTAATTACTTTAACAAATGAAGTTAACACTATGTTTAATCAGTAATGCTAAAAATCCCATCTACAATCACACTATTTTCATCCCAACACGTGTGACAGCTGATGTGTCATTTGGTGAGTGGACAAACATTAATTGGTGAGTGAATACCTAGGTGAGAGAGATAAGTATCAATTAATGTGTATCCATCCACTCACCAAGTGACACCTTAGCTGCCATATATGTTGGGATGGAAATGATGAGATTGTAGGTGGGATGTTTAACATTATTGATCTTTAATTACCAGTACTAGGCCAAGTATTAGTCAGATATCAGTCGTTAGAATGTTTACAATATCTTAATTTTTTTTTTTTTTTTTTTTGGATTAAATCATTAATGCTTATAGGAAGAAACATTTTTAGAGACGTGTTTAATTAATTATTAAGTTACCAATGTTGTTGGCTTGTTGCCTGTTAACATTCCTCCGGCCCACTTAACATAAAAATTGTCATTTTGGAGTTTGGACTTATATGTATGACTGTATTCTTGTAGAGGTTTGTTTTTAGATTTTGCAACCCAAAATAATATGGCTATGAAGTGTTCTCACACATATACATACAAGGAATGGGAATTTGAACTTAAATCATCTCCATTACTGTTATATATTTTTGAGTTTTAAAATAGTGACGTATTAGTATTTCTCTTTAATATTGATCCACTTTGTTAAAATAAATAAATAAATAAATACATACATATTCTTATATCTAATGCAATTATCTAGAATCAAATATATATCCATTAATTTTATGACCAATCACTATAAAACATTTATCTTCCTTTCTCCCCTATTTTATTTTACAATTAAATGAGTTGTAATTATTGGCTGAAATAGTTAGAAATCATTACTAGGATTTCTATAAGAGTTTCTAAAGTTAGAAGCCCATCTCCATATTCTTTACAAATATTTTTATCACATTAATTCCCTAATGAAGTTAGATAATTATATTGGTGAGGTTTTTTTCTACCTCATTATCTATCTATACCATGTGACAAGGAATTTTATTTTAGTGATGCTCTTAAGAACTCAACATCAATTGAGAGCTCTGATTACCTATTATATATTAGATCAGAGACAACTATACAATATTATTTATTTATCTTTTGAATTATTATTATTTGGAATCAAGAGAAAAAAAGTAATTCAAGCTCACAACCTTAATGATGTAGTTGTGGAAAGCTTACCACTGGATCATTTTTATCTCGTCAGATACTATACTACATATTGGTGACTATAAAATTTGATTATATATTAAGTATATAATGTCACAACTCACAATACAACAATAGGTAAGCAATCATGAGAAACAATAGTGATTGTATTGGTCTTGTTTATGAGAATTTCAATTTCTTAAATACGAAGGCCTTTGGTGACAGCATTGGCTTGAAACTGGATGTTATGAAAGCCTTTGATACTTTGAACTGGAGCTTCCTTACTAATGTTTTGCGATATTTTGGGTTTCATGAGATTTTCATCAATTGAGTTCAAGTTTTTTTGGAATCTGCTCGAATATCGATTTTGATTAATGGTACTCCTAAATGTTTCTTCTCCTGTTCTCGTGGTGTTCAACAAGGTGATCCTCTCTCGCCTCTTCTTTTTTGCTTGGCTAAAAAAGCTCTAAGTAAAGGCATTACTCATCTTCAAGATACTGGAAAAATTAAACCCATTTCCTTCTCGAGAGGTTGTGTTCCCCATTCACATGTGCTTTACGTTGATGATGTTTTTGTTTTTTGTAAAACGGATGGTAGATCCTTAAATAATCTCATGGCTTTTCTTGATTCTTATGGTGCTGCTTCTGGTCAGTATATTAATAAATATATGTTCTTCTTTTATCTTGGTAAGCATGCTCTTCATATGAAGTCCAACATTCAATCGCTTTTGGGTTTCATTAGAGGAAAAGTTCCTTTCACTTACCTTGGAGTTCCAATCTTTAATGGCAGACCACGTAAGAGTCATTTACAATCTTTAGCTAACAAGGTTCGATCTAAGTTTGAAGGTTGGTTTGGTAAACTCCTTTCCATGATGGGTTCTAAGTAGTAAAAAGCATAAAAATCCAATTGATTAATAGAAACAAAAAAAAAAAATGGTTCAAACTTTTGTCGAAAAAAACTAGGGGCCCTTCTTAAAGCTGTTTTTCAGTCCATTTTTGTTTTTATTTTCCTCACGTTCCTTAACCGTTTTTCATTTATTTTCAAAAAACAAAAACAAAATAAAAAAACAAAACTAGTATTAAAAGTGAAAAATTTGAAAAACAACTTTTAGATGTTTTCCATGTTTTTCACTTTATTTTAAAAAATAAAAAAAAAATAAAAAAAACTCACCCTTTTTTTTTTTTCTTTTTTTTCTTTTTTTTCTTCTTCTTCATCGAACAATTCTTTGTCACTATTCTTCTTCTTCATCATCTTCCTCTTCTTCTTATCACAGATCTTCTTCTTTTTCACAGATCTTCTTCTTCTTTTCTTCTTCTCAAGGATCTTCTTCTCACATATTTTCTTCATCTTCTTCTCACAAATGTTCTTCTTCTACCTGCAGATCAGATTTGGAGGAGCTGCTCCTTTGTTTTGTTTTGTTTTGTTTTGTTTTTTTTTTTTGAAAGTTTTTATATATTTTAAATTTATTCCATGTAATTTATATTTAATAAAAAATAAAAAACTAATATTTATTTTATAAAAATTAATATTTCTTAATTATGAGATTAATGTTTAATCCTTTACTTGATACTTATATGTGATGAATCATTGACCTATATTATTGAACCAAATTATTCTATAATTTTAAGTTATAATATAAATACTAAAAATAAAAAATGCAAAATTGATATTAAAAAATATTTTTTAACATTTTCAATTAATCTACTGAACAAGTTTTTGCCTTTTTTATTTTCAAAAAATAGTTTTCAACATATGCTACCAAACGAGTTTTCAGATTTCGAAACTGAAACCAAAAATAATGTTTTCGTTTTTCATTTTTCTTTTCAAAATACAGCAAGTGAAAAACGCTTATAGGATGCTCCCTTGTTTTCCTTTAAAAACATGTCCCAACTCATGAGGATAGATGTAAACAAGATCTAATAACAAATATATGAAATAGCACTTTTTAACCAAAAAAATTAAGGGGGTTTCTATTTTTACCTGGGATTACTGTTTTCATTGTTTTTATCAAACTTTCCATTGAAAAGATAAATTTACCCCTATACCAGATTAAACACACTGAGAATTAAACAAACAGATAGATATGCATATTTTTTCTCGGGGCCCAATCTCCCCATCCTCACTTGGGGATTGATTTCTTTTTTTTGGGAAAAATGGGGAAATGGGGGGGTGGGGGCTGGGGGGCGATGAAAATCATCCCCAAATTGAAATGGGGATGGGGGGACCCCTCCCCATCCCCATTTCTCCATTTTCCCCACAATTATATTGAAATGGGGATGAGGATGGAGGGGAGGTCCCCCATCCACATTTCCCCATTTCCCCATTTCACCCAAACACTACAACAGATTGGGTCTTTTATGGCTTGAGTTTTACGGCGCACATAAAAAGCACGTCGTAAATGTTATCATTCACGACGTGCACACAAATGCATGTTGTAATTGTGATGCATAATTTCTTAAAGACGGCGCGCATTTGAAGAACACCGTAACAAAGAGAGTATTTATGATGCGCATATGAGGAACGTTGTAAAAAAGAGATTATTTACGGCGCGCATATGAGGAACGCCGTAAAAAAGAGATTATTTACGGCGCGCATATGAGGAATGCCGTAAAAAAGAGATTATTTACGACGTGTATTTAAAAAACGCCGTAAAAAAAGATTATTTACGGCTTACCTATTGCGTGTCTTATTTGAAAGTCTTTTAAGACATACTACTTATGCCGTGTATACATTTTTCAGAAACAAGTGAATGACTATTTACGGCATTCAGTGCAAGTAGTAATAGTGATACATAATTTCTCAAAGACGACGCGCATTTGATGAACGCCGTAAAAAAAAGATTATTTATAAAAAAAAGATTATTTACAGCTTACTTATTGTGTCTTATTTGAAAGTTTTGTAAGACATCAACTCATGCATGTATACATTTTTCAGAAACAAGTGAATGACTATTTACTGTATTCAGTGTGCAAGTCGTAATGGTGACACATAATTTCTCAAAGATGGCGTGAGGAACGCCGTAAAAAGGGATTATTTATGGCTTCCCATTGCGTGTCTTTCCCAAAATGATGCAATATATGGATCATTTTGTTCATTCAAAGTGGTTCTCTATCGTGATGAATTTTGTTTTTTCCCAATAAGTTCTTCATAAGGATCAATAACTATTAGTCTTTAGAGGTTTTCTATTATTTTTTAAAAAGAACAAAACGGTCGGAATCGGAACCCAACCGTTGGTTCCGAATCGGGTTTCGAATCAAAAACCGAAACCGCTAGTTTCAAATATAGAACCAGAACCACCGGAACCAGGGTCATGTCTAATTTCGAGTACGATTAACGATTGACCTTTTGATCTGACAATATATGATTTTAACAAAATAGTTTAATTAAACGTTATAATAAATGTTTTTTAGTATCAATTTGTTTATCATATAAAAATAAAATTTAAATTAGTGGAATCGATCTGCAAATAAATTTTTGATTGAAAAATAATCAATAAAAAATAACAAGTAAATGTTATATATAAAAATTATGCTTTTAGTAGCACAATCAAATTAGCAGCTATGTGGATAAGACTTGGCTTGGTTCACTCATGAGTGCTGGGTTCAACACTCCATGAGAACACCATTTAATTGTGTGTGAGTGTGGGTGGGTGGCTACAAGGTCGTAAATACAATTTAAAAAAAAAAAACATATTTACGGTGTGTTTAGTATGCCGTAAAAAAGAGATCATTTATGACATATAGTTGAACCCTGTAAAAGGGGTTCAATTACGACGTTTTTCAAATGTTATTAACGGCGCATTTTATACGCCCTATTTAAGGGATATCATTCACAATATCATCTAATACGCCGTAAAAGACCCAATCTATTGTAGTGAAACATATATAAATATAATTATAATATATATTTTTAATTTTTTTTTTAATTATTTGAAAACCCTAACTCTCTAAGTATATATACACATTTTATATAAAATGCACTAATGAATTTTATTTTGCATTTGTAATGGAATGTTTGTTTTTTTAGTTTAATTTGTAAATTTTAGTCAAAAAGGAGAAATTGGGGAAGAGGGGAACAAGGGAAAAACGGGGAAAATGGAGAATTGAGGATATGGATGGATATAGGTCTCCCCAAAATTTCTTATTCCTATTTTCCCCAAATTGGGGGGGGGGGGGGGGGGGGGGATGGTGGGTGTTGGGGGGGTGGATGGGGGAAGGGTCTGGGAAGTGAGGATGGGGATCGGGAGACCTATATCCATCCTCATTCCCTAAATGTGCATTTCTACACACAGATTAAAGACGTTAGGGATTAAACTGGTGGTGTGTTTAATTGATGAAAACTGATGTGTTTAATTGAAGAAGACTGATGTGTTTAATTGAAGAAGACTGATGTGTTTAATTGAAGAAAATTGATGTGTTTAATTGAGACATCACTTAGGGCTCGTTTGACCCACCATATTGAATTGTAATAGACTGTATTGTACTGTATTGAACTGTATTATTATTAATACAAACCTGTGTTTTGTGGTGCACTGTATTATATCGTGTTAAGTTATTCATATATAACTTTATTGTATTTTATTTTTTTTAAACAGTCAAATATATAGAAAGCCACAAAAGGCCTAACAAACAGCAGAACACAACACAAGGGGACTAGGACACAACCCCTAGAACCCAAAACACCAGCAACAACGCGCAACAAAGGCAAGAACGCCGCCATGGCAAGACAAAAAGGAAGCAAAACAAGACACAAAGCGAACAAAAACACCACAGAAATAGCCCAGCAAAACAGCAAGCAAAAAGAGGAAAAACACATCAGAGTTCGCTCCACTCCACAAAATCCCAACTCATATTCGCTCCCCTTTTTGCTTGCTGCGTTTTTTGTTATATTATAAAAATAATTTTCTAAAAAAATAGTTAATAAATCAATAAATATTTGTATATAAAAATCAATAAATATTTATTTTAATTAAAACAAAAAATTTAAATAAATATTATTTTTATAAATAAAATAAATATTTCCTATATAAATTTGAAATTATAAAAAAATATTAACAACATAACACATATTTTATTAATATTTAATATTTGTTGAAAATACAGAGAAAAAAAAATGTTTTTCTAATACAATACAACCTAATACCACCAAATATAATGTATTCGTTAATACGGTGTTTACTTTATTAGACAATTAAAATGTACTAAAATAATACAATACATTGTTTGCACCAAACACTGCATTGTATTATTTTAGTACATTTTAATTGCCTAATACAATACATTACAATGAAACAAACGGGGCCTAAGGGTATTTTTATCTCATCAATGGAAAGTTTGATAAAAACAATCAAAACACTAATATTGGGTAAAAATAAAAACTCCACTAATTATATGGTTAGTTTCAATTTTAACCCTAACAAATATATATACATATATATATATATATATACTATATATATATATATATATAAAGAGTGAGTTGCCATGTGGAATTATAGCTCCCCACATTTTGTTTGATCTTTTTTATTTTTTATTTTTTTTAATTTCTTTAAAAGTACAATTACAAATACAAAAACTTTATATAAATACTTAATAGATAGCTTTTAGTAAGATTTTAGTTACAGCATCTCTTATTTTTCTAGGAAAATCAATGACAAATACAAGCCTTTGAGTTTGTAGAATTACTTAATAGACATGTCTTAGTAATCGTAACACAACATATCATTTTATAATGTAAAATGGGATAGGGGATGAAAATATAATTTTCTATACATTTAATGACTTGAAAAGGAATAAGAATTATTATAGGGGTATAAATTTAATTTATCATGCAACTTAATGACTTAAGTATAAATATATATACTGGGAAGTTTATAAGTGAAAGAAAGAAAAAATATAAAATAAAATAAAATAAAATAAATGATTTGATTGCAAACGGTGGATTCATCTGATAAAGAAGATATGAACATCAGTTATTAAAGATTTAAATAATCATTTCATCACAATTTATACAATTTAGTTGAAAAGTACTTTTGGATGTAAAAAATATATGAATTAGTTGTTAAATTTAAATTGTTGAGATGTTTAATAAAAGTTGCAAACAATTGTATATAGATTACCATTGTTAAATTATCGTGGAAAAAACCTTTTTTGAGATAAGTGTAGAAGAGCTTCTTGTCAAACCTATGAATTTAAGACTTCATCAGGGTGTTATATCAATGTAATAACATTTACATAAATTAAAACTATACCGTGTTATATTAACATCTCTTATTTTTCAAGGATATATATATATATTTGTAAATACGAAACTCAGATACTAATTTAAGCACATGCATTGCATGTGCCTTGAAAACTAGTACTATATATAAAAGAGGCAGTGGGGTCAGCGGCAATTATAGCCCCACCTTTTAATTTGTTTGATTTTTTTTTTTATTTTTATTTCTTTAAAAGTACAATTATAAATACGACCCTTAAATTTTTATATAATTATTTAATAGATAGGTTTTAGTAAGATTTTAATTATAGTATACCTTAGATTTTTTTTGAAAGTCAAATGACAAATACTAGCTTTCGAGCTTGTAGAATTACGTAATAAACATATCTTACTAATAGTAGCACAACAAAGATTGTATAGTAATTTCAAAGATTTATCTTAATTTAAAATTCTAAATAGATTAAATCATTGTTAAATAGTTTACTCCGATTATTACGAATTTAGATGGAATTTATTTGAGTTATTACTTAATAGAAATGTCTTAGTAATAGTGACATATAATGATATGGACTGGACCCAAATTAATCGGTATTTGAATTGATGATTATTTTATATTGTAAAATGAGATAGGGGATGAAAATATAATTATCCATGCATTTAAAGACTTGAAAAGGACTAAGAAATATTATAGAGGTATAAATTTAATTTGTCATGCAACTTAAAATTACTTAATAAACATATCTTATTAACAGTAGCACAACAGAGATTGTATAGTAATTTCCAAAATTTATCTTAATTTAAAATTCTAAATAGATTAAATCATTGTTAAATAGTTTACCCCAATTATTATGAATTTGAGTTTGTAGAATTACTTAATAGAAATATCTTAAGAATAGTGACGCATAATGATATGGATTGGACCCAAATTAATAGGTATTTGGATTGATGATTATTTTATATTGTAAAATGAGATTGGGGATGAAAATATAATAATCTATACATTTAATGACTTGAAAAAGAATAAGAAATATTATAGGGGTATAAATTTAATTTGTCATGTAACTTGATGACTTAAATATATATATATATATATATATACAAATTTTCTATTATCAGTTCGAACTGACAAAAGATATATTAGTTCCTTGTATGTGGGTTATTGGATTTAAATACTTTGACTTTGCTGCATGCACTTGTCAAAGCATCTTTTAAATTCAATGGTCCACATGCAAGGAACTGATATATATATATATGAGGGAAGTTTATAAGTGAAAAAAAAAAAAAAAAAAAAAAAAAAAGGAATTTGACTGCAAGCGGTGGATTCATCTAATAAGGAAGATATGTATATCGGTTATTAAAGATTTAAATAATCATTTCATCACAATTTATGCAATTTAGTTGAAAAATACTTTTGGATGTAAAATAATATAATTTAGTTGTTGAATTTAAATTGTTGAAATGTTCCATAAAAGTAGTAAACAATTGTATATGGATTACCATTGTTAAATTATGGTGAGAAGAATCTCTTTTGAAGCAAGTGTAGAAAAACTTCTTGTCAAACCTATGAATTTAAGACTTCCTTAGGGTGTTATATCAATGTAATAACATTAACAAAAATTAAAACTATACCGTGTTATATTAACATCTCTTAGTTTTCAAGGATATTTATATTTGTAAATACGAAACTCAAATACTAATTTAAGCACATGCCTTGCATGTGTCCCAATACCTAGTATATATATAAAAGACAGTTAATTAACATAATTAAATATAAATTTGAGTACATGCCAAATACATATACGTGCAAAAGAATGACAAAGTTATAATTATAGTCATGTTTGGTTATTATAATTGGAAAAAATAGAGTGGATTGCATCAGAGAGATCGGTAACGGCCTTAAGAAAATGAGCAATGCCTTGACGGTTAACTTCATTTGAAGTGTCTTCAATTTGTAGCCTACGTTGCTCCAACTCCATTACTTGCTGGTGTCGTTTTTCTTTCATTTCATCACAGCTTTTTAGAGTTTGAGCCAATTTCGAAGCACTTCGCTTGATGCTTGAGCTTATCTTTCCACCTCTTCTCTTTTTCAAATTCGACTCCCTTTTATCACTTGCTGCTTCTGTCTCTCCCAAATCCACTCCTTCTGCATCCAATCAAACCCGAATTATTGTAATATTTTTAAAAAATAAAAATAAAATAACCTTTATCTAATAATCATAACGTAAAAGAACAATGCATGTGTTGTTAAAATTAATTTGTTTTTTTTTTTTTTTTATATAATTTGGTAGGATAGATTAGGCATTATAGCAAAAGGTTACTTTTGGTAGCAGCTTTGTGTTCTTGGAGTCCCCAAAATCACCTAATTTTGAGGAAGGAATCATTTAACCACACTCGTTTGAATGATTATTTTGAACTCTTTTCTATGTAAAAAAGTGAAAATAACAAATAAAATAAAAACAACAAATAGAATCCAACACAATCGTTTTCCAAACTGGAAAATAGAGTGGTAAATTTGACATGCGAACATGAAAGGATAACAAGAACATGAATTGATTTTAGTGGATTAGGGTCATGGTTCTAAGACCTTTGATTAATTACATGAATCAATGTGTTTGAATTGCAATAAACATGACTTGTGAACACAAAGTAATTTATTGATTAAATACTTAATTTATAATGGTTCATTATATCCTAACTTTCTTCTAAAACACTATTTCTCCAACCGAGTATTTTTAATCTACACCATGAATGAAAGTGGATTAGCTTATCCAACGGTACATAATATAAGTTGCAGTATAATTGCATGTTAGCGAGTGCAGAGAAGCAAACAAAAGAATGGGGTCGAAGTAAATGCGACAGAGTATTCAAAGCCTGCAAGTTTGACCAAAATGAGTCGACGACAAAAATGAAGTGCTCAGTTTACAACTGACACATATCACATACAACACACAAAACACTTACTATAACTTGTCAAAACGCTAACATTACCTGATACCTCCGTCGTGGGTTCCGTCACCGCCACCGGAGAAGCCTGCTGGATTGTAACCGGTGTCGGAGACTGATCAGCTAACAGTTGTTGTTGTTGTAGGTGTTGAGAATATGGATTATTATTATTATTATTATTATTATTATTATTATTATTATTGTATCTCCTTTGAACAACTTCATTGAGTGCTTCATAGACCTCTCGAGACATGTTTGAAGGAAGATTATTAAGTTTACGATCGTGTCTTTCCATTTTCCAGTACGAACCACGGCCATTGGATGATGATGATGATGATGATCGTGATTGTTGGTAGCGATGGACCTTCTTGTAGTCACGGAGGAGGTTGTCCCACTTATCGTTGCATTGGTTTTGGCTACGGTAGCAGCCTTGAGACCAGCAGTAATCCTCGATCCAGTTCCACCGGAGCTTTCCGGCGGAGATGGGGGTGGTGGGTCTGGTGGTGCGGTAGTCCTCGTTGAGTTTCTTGGCGGTTATGAGGGTTAGGGTTTCTTGAATGGTCCAGTTGCCTTTGTGGTAATCGCGGGTTGGGGTGGTTGTGGAGGGAAGGAGTTGTGGGTGGTGGTGGTGGTTGTGGTGGTAGTGGAGGGAGGGTAAGGACGGCGACGGCTGCATTGGTAGTTGTGGTGGTGGTGTGGTGGTGGTGGTGGGAGGGTTGGACATGGTTTTGGGACCTAAGAGAGAATGAAAGACAAGAGAGTAGAGTTATAATTAAGTATACCAAATGAGTGGGGTTTTGTTGTTTTATGTATTACAATTGAAACTTCTAGAAGAAAATCAAAAATAGATCTTCAAACTACGGTATAGACTTTTATTTTTAAACATGTACGAAAGTTAAACTGTTAATAATTACATTTTTTAGAAAATACCCAAATACTATTATATAAAACCCTTCCCAAACTCTCTTTCCTTACTTGTCTCCTCTCTCATCTCTCTCACATCTCCTACCTTCGTCGAAGACGGTGCCTTCGAACCCAAACAGTATTGGTGGTGCACTACATAGGAAATGCAGAAACAGTGTCGTCAGACCAGGTCTTTTCTCGGTGGTGCTCTTTGTTTGCAGAAAAAAGAGGAAAAAAAACATAAACCCTTAAGGATGAGAAAATTACCGAAACATGGAGTCATGGAGAGCTGTTTCAGTAATTTCTCCTACAAAAAAGTTAAAAACATGGTTTTAAATGAGTTGTTCAAGTAATTTTCAACTTTAAAAAATGTCTAGATTTCAGGTTTTTTCCAAGATGTCACGTTGTTTTCAAGATTTCATGTTTTTTTACATAAGTAAAAAAATTGTTATAGGGTATTTTCGTAATTGGTGATTAAAGACTGAAAATAAATTTTATAATATAGTTATTAACGGTTAAAACTTTACATGTGGTTAAAAATAAAATTCATATAATTTATATGGTCATTTTAAACAATTTTCACTTTTTAAAAATTTTTTTTTTTTTTTGTTTTGTTTTCAATTTTTTTTTTTTTTTAATTTAAGCCCAAAAATTTATAGGACCATTATCTTTTTTTTTATTATTATTATTGAAAAGGTTACAACTTTTATATTGTGCGAACTACAAATTATATATATATATATATATATATATATGATTAAGCTAAGCAAACTTAAATTTGTAATTTAATTTTTTGAATTCAACATCTCACTCTTAATCCAATGGTTGATACAATTGTTGAATAAGAATGTAATTTACAACTCTTCGAGTAAAAAAAAAAAAAATTTCATCCTACCTCATAACCCTAATATATATTTTCTTCTAAAACTACCACATATAATTTAACGATTTACAATTTCATCCTACCTCATAAGTCATTTTCTTCTTATTATTTTTTTTGAAAGGTTATCATGCCGCCCACTTGAAGTCTTGAATCAACACATACAAAATCCTCATAAAAATACAATATCGTTGATATGAAGGATTATTTTTCTAAATATCTTTAAAATCAAATAATATTTTGATTACATTAATTATATATATATATATATATATATATATATATATTGGGTATAGCTACAATATATCAACTGTATTGTTATTGAACATTATGTGGGAGAGAATTCGTTGCTTTTTATTTTATTTTTAAATCCTTAATTTATATACACAATTGGATTGAAATCTAAAAACTGAAAATTGACCTAGTACGTAACCAACTAACTATACAATCATGTATAGTAGCTAAACCCATATATTTTAGATTACATTAATAGTCATAAAATTAAAATTTTGAAATATTACCAATAACTAAATAATTTTATTTTAGAATTTATCAAATCATTTTTTAATATATTAAAATATACATATATAATAATTATCAGTTAAAGAAAAATAGATGTTAAAGTATTTATTTTCAAAAAATAGACTTTAAAAAAAAAAAAAAAAAAAAATACACTTGACACTTATATTCCTATTCCCTACCCAAAATATATATATATCTTATGCAAACCAACTCTTTTTTCTCGGTCATTATATTTGGATGTGCCCTAATTAGTGATTAGATGTCTAAATAATAATAATAATAATAATAATAATAATAACCCTTTATGTTAAATTTGATGAATGTGTGAGAAGTTGGATACATTTTTAAGAGGAAAAAATGTTTAATTTATTTACATTATTTCTTATTATTAGTGGATCGAGCTTCTTAATAGCAATGAAGTTATTATAAATTATCTATTAGGCTTAAAAAAAATCTAGGCTGCCCAAAAAAACATCTGGGCAGCATAGAGATACTAAATAAAAAGATGCAAATTATATGTAAATTTTTGGTTGGTTATGTTTTTATATTCTTCCCCTTGGGATTTTCTGGAAAAATTTCACATGTATGCCATTTTTTTTGCAATTTTTACTTCAAAAAAAAAAAAAAATGTCATTATAATATTTAATATTAGAATCATCACTTTAATCCTTGTTTTTACCAAAAATCAATCACTTTGTTGTAAATAGCAACAATGTAAATTTGGACTTTTAACATATTAATTTACATATACACAAGACATGTATGATTGGACGACCTATATTCACACATACATGAATGGGTGTGACAACCCAATTGACCGGAAATTTTGAGTTGTAACTCGTAAGACTATCCACCAACGTATACACTTCTCATAAACACATAAAACACAAGTTTGGAAATTTAATACACAAAAACCAAGTAATCTGCCAAATTTGATGTAGATAGGATAATATTGCAAATTATGTTTTCTGTATTATCATCATCCACCCAATTCAGACAAAACCAAAAAAAAAAAAAAATGTAGATTTAGCATAAACTAGAAATTCATGCCCATATATTAGAGAGTATATACATTGATGAACAAAGTGAAGATCATAACAGCAACAACCATATAAATATGAAACACAAAAAAAGAGAATACTTGATGCAAGATTCTACCATTTGAAAAAACTTGTTTAACAGTACCAAAACAAGACCATATTGTCATTCCCAAGTAACAGAGATCATTGAGTTGGCTAGGCCTGATTCCTCAAATGTTAATTTACTATCATAATCCAGAGACTTTGAAGCCCCTGGGAACGCATGTGCCAAGCGAAATGGCTTTGTATCAGCTCCCTCTAGTTGAGAATAGCAGAAAGACCAAAGCAGCTGCAAGACAAGAGAATCAAAAAAATGGGGAGCATTGAACAGGCATCAAACGAAACTTAGGCAACTATCAGCTGTTTAGTTCAAGCTAACGCAATTATATATGCACAGCCAGTCAATTTCCAAGTCGAACAAAGTGTACGCCAATACACAAACACAAAATTGAATTATAGCTCAGGTGCAAACATTATTATCAAAGGTGAACAGAAAATATTGCAGACTGGCACTTCGGCCTAGAAACGAACAAAAAAAAAACTAAAAAATGAGGCCTTGATTCATGCACAGATTAAAATGAATATTGCTTGTAAAATGGGGAGGGGACAACTACAATATTTGATATATTCGGAAATATTTCTGTATATTCTCAATACAGATCAAATTACTAAGAATACCACTGAATTGTGAATTGATGTTATGTTATGTACTTATTATAATCTGCTAATGAACCACGATAACATTCCCAACAGTAAAGCATCATTTTCACAACCATAGAGTAGTCTAACTGAAAAAGCTATAACAAGAATTGCACTACTTGTATCAACTTCATAACCAAACCCCTAAAAAAGAATTTATAATAATAATAACAATAATATAAATGATCACTCCATTTAACAATCAATACCCATATTATTGCTCAGTATCAGTACTAGATTACCAAAGAGATATATATTCAAAATCAACAAAGAATACAGACTGGATAACCAATTACGTAATATCAAATAACAAACTTCCGAAACTATTTTACCTGTATAGGATCAGAACGTAGAAAATTTCTTTGGGTCCTGCGTCCGTCCGGAAGACGAACTCCAACCCTGCAAAGCAAGTTCCTATCACCCTTAGGCTCTTCAGGCAGAGGTGGATATGTTGGCTTTTTGGTTGTGCATGTTTCCTCCTCAGTACTGGTTACTTCTTTATCACCAGGAGTCACTCCACTAGAGTCTTTAGTGTTTTCCATAGAAGTTGTCACTGCTTGCCGCACTTCCTTGTTATCTTCATTTGTTTCATCTAGGGACAACAGGGATTAGGGCATGCAAAATCAAACTTATATTGCCCATATATAATAACATTGGCAGCTATTGTATAGTAAGCTGAATATGCATAAGTAAGAAAAATATTTCATCTCCATTTAGAAATTATATATATATATATACATATATTGGTCCCGTTCTGGTCGGTGCGCACAATTACATCATTACCAATAAATGTGGACCACTGATTATAGAGAAGTTTTGACAAATGCATACAATTTGAGTCAAAGTATGTAAATTCAATGGTCCACATCCAATACACCGATGAAGTTATATCGGTGCACACTGACTTAAATATTTTTAGTGCAAGATCCGGCATGAATTTTTTATGCAAGATCTTGCACTTGATAATTTCTATTTATATAACCATCATTATCCTGCTAGCAAAACTTAACTATCATGAGATGATTAATAAATATATTTCCAATTATATACAATAATTAAAATTCTACAAACTTTCAGACACCTTCAAACACATAAAGAGAAAGTACGATAAAAACAGAAAAAAGAAGCAAAAGGATGAAACAGTAGTACAAAAGAATTTGTTCAACTGAAAATTGGCTAATAGAAAAACCAGGCCAGAAACAGTCTAACAAAGCCATTAAGACTTCAAAAGTTAAGTGTTGGAAATAATTGTATAAACTGTTAGACTATTTGTCATTAATGTATAGGATTTATGTTTTGATTAAAGAATCAATTAGCTTAATTATAGGATTTCCTGATTCTTTCCTAGTTGTATTTCTCTTATAAATTACCTCATTTACGGAGAAGAATAATAACAAAAATATGAATTTGTTCATGGTATCAGAGCCTAAATCAAATTTTTAGGTCCTTTTTTTTTTTTTTTTTTTCCTCTGGATCTATATTATTTTTCTACTACCTTTGACCTCTAGTCACCGGTTAATCTCACCACTGGTAGCTAGTGGTAGTGGTGCCGGCAATGAGGAAAAAAAGGTACTACCGTTCTGCTTCTCCGACATCCGGCCCTCCTACCGGATTTACTGTTCCGATTGTCGGATTTATTGTTCTGACCACCAGAGTTACTGTTCCAACCGCCAGAGTTACTGTTCCGACTATCCTATCCATGTATTTTTTCGGTTATTTTGGTTCCGCTGCTGGCAAATCCCAGTGAAGATGAATCAGATATGTCTAGTCTCATGGTACAACCTCTAACACTCTATCCAGTTTATTCTCATGACAACTCTTCTGAAATTGAGATTAAACTGGATGGGTCAGACTATACCTTGTTGTCCAAGTTTGCCCTGTCATTCGTTTTTTTTTTTTTTTTTTTTTTTCTTCTTCCTTTTCTACTTCTATAAGTTGCTAACAAGACTATTGCCTGTTTTCAACTTTTCTACTGCTAAACAGAACTGCTACCTGTTTCTTCTATTACTACTATAAGTTGATAACATGACTCTTACCTGTTTTCAACTTTTCTACTACTAAACAAGACTGCTGCCTACTTTACTACTACTACTATAAGTTGCTAACGGGACTATTGCCTGTTCTCAGCTTCTTTACTACTAAACAGGAATGATGCATGTTTTACTACTACTACTACTACTATAAGTTGTTTTGTTTTTCGGTAGGCCTCACAACCGGCCCTTCTATCTCCGACCACCGGTACCACCTACAAGTAAAGACCAACTTGTAGATATCCTTATGATGGCTATTAATGGAAGGAGCTTCCATGACTTAATTAGCAAGTTGGGCATGAATGGCATTTATGCACCAATTGGTGTGTGTGTGTGTAAGGGGGGGTTTAGAATATTTGTCATTAATGTATAGGATTTCTGTTTTGATTAAGGAATCAATTACCTTAATTATAAGATTTTCTGATTCTTTCCTAGTTATATTTCTCTTTCTGTTTTGATTAAGGAATCAATTAACTTAATTATAGAATTTTCTAATTCTTTCCTAGTTGTATTTCTCCTATAAATTATCTCCTATACGAAGAAGAATAATAACAAAAATATGAATTGGTTCATAAACATCCTATTTGACTACAAAGACATGGTCATGTTACTTGCAGAACGAAAAGCTTATTTTAGAAAAAAGATGGAAAAACTTTTGGCACTTGAGAAACAAGGGTCTGTTCGGTAATGTTTTCTTTTTTCATTTTCTGTTTTACCAATTTTCATTTAAAAACGATAATTAATTTACATATTTTTAGGGTTTGAAAATGTGTCCAGTAGTAAAAACTAAAAACATTATTCTGAATTCTAAAACAAATATATTAAGTAATAATGTCTTGAATGCATTTGGTGTTTTTTTTTTGAACAATTGGTGTAATTTATTTGAAAATATATCTTTAACATATTGTAGGAGTAAAAAAAAATTATGTGTAGTTAAATTAATTTAAATTGATTTTTGTTAATTAAAAAAAAATATAAGAGAATATATATATATATATATATATTTTTTTTTCTTATATTAAAAAAATAATTTAAAAATTGATTGGCGTCTATTCATAGTTTTACAAAAAAAATTACGATAAGAAATAATATATATATTATTAGTCTTAAGAAAAGTATATTCATTAATAATAAAAAGAATAAATAAATAAATATATTTATATATACATAACTATAAAATCTAGAAGATTTAATATAATAAATAGAGCATATTCATTTAACTGGTCCCATAAAAAAAAAAAAAAAAATTGTTCCAACCGGTAAAACAAAAAAAAGTGTAAAACGTCAAAATAATGTTCCCAAATTTTGTTCAATAAAACTATAAAAGTGAAAAACGCGTTTTCCGTTTTTCTAGTTTTCTTTCAAAAACAAGGCTGATGAATGCGTTTTTCATTTCGAAAAATAGACAACGCATTTGCAAAACGCTAGCAAACATGCATCAAGTGTTCCACCCAGAAAAAGTAATGTAATTTGAAGTGAATACACTTCAGAAAGTTAAATAAAATTAAAGCATCTAGGTTCCTTGACAATCAAATAAAAGACTTGTCTTTTAGAAAAAAAGAATTAGCAATATATGGAACCTTATCAACATGTATCATTAGCATTACGCAAGCACCAGACTGCCATTTATCCACAAGAGGTTAACATGCAACATTCAGTAGCAATACAAGGCTTCCAAGCAAACTTATTTCATGGGTATGCTCCCACTCCATTAAGAAATTTCCCTCCTAAGGAAATATAAGTTTATAATATTTTTACTAAACTTTTTGCAATTTGTATATGTTTCAGTTATACCACAAGTCAAGGCATCAGATTATATGTCAAACATCCCACTGCAATCATAATGTCTCATTTTAAATCAACCACATGTCATTTAATAAATCTCCTTGCAGAATAGTAATCCACTAACTTTATAGCAGGCTATGAAGAATAGAATACAAGAATAACTAAGAACCTAAAATTTTAGATTGAAATTGGTATCCCAGCACAAATTAATGTTTCATCAGTTCTCTATTTTGATCTTGTGCTCAAGACATCCATATATAATAGTAACATGACAGAAAATTAAAATGGGGGTGATCATCAACTTACCATTAAATATTTGTTGAGGAGTAGATGAATTTCCTCGTGGGCGTTTATGAGACAGAGCTGCAAGATGATCCCTTGGGCCACCATCCATGAATGGTACTAGATCCTAAAATTAAAGATATGTCTTCTCCAATCAGAAAGGCAATACATTGAAAATTGTCATTTAATTGAAACATTATTAATACAATGTTACCTAACCCATTTCCGTAAGTTCTATTCGGTTATTTAAATTAATAAAAGAATAATATATGTCACAGGCGTGTACCTCTAGCAAATTCTCAGGTTGAACCATTCCACACCATGATCGCATCTTTTGTCCAGTGATTGGATCAATGACAAGCACTACAGGAATTGAATCCAATTTGTAATAAGTGCATACTTTCTTGCCCTCACTTGTATCATCGTAGACCTATGTCCAAAAACTAAGATCAGTCAGATGATTAATATGTAATGGTCTATAATTTTCATGTCTATGTTAAACAGCAGTGAAATCATGGACATCCAAGTCTTTTTATACGTCATATAATGCATTGGAGATTAAGATAATCCGCCTTAAGTGACTTTGTAATATGAACCAGTTCAAGCTCCAACGAAAAGCGATTTTAGGTATTAAAGGGTGAACAAAACAATTTAAGATTAGTAAAACAAATTAAAGCTTCAAGATAAGAAAAGGGGTACATTCTGTACATCCAGTTCAACCAGAGCTACTTCAGTTTTATAGGATAAAATGTTATATATATAATGAAACACTTAATCATAAGGTGACACTTTACTTTATAAAGAGAGGTGCTGCCTTTTTTTATTAAAAGACAAAGTTGTATATACTAAAAGACAAATTAACAATTTTGTCTTTTAGTTATTGAGTAGACTAAAATAGGAAACATCTTATCATAAAGCACCACCTAATAAGAATTGACACAAGATTTGATACAATTTTATAGCCATTAGATCTTGGAGATGTAAATAACAAGGATTCAATGTATGAATTTCTTTTTTTCTTTCTCTCTCTCTCCATCATTAATTTTTTTTTTTTTTTCATCTCTCTCCTAGATTTTCTTTCCTAAATTTAATATTTTCTCTCTTCACTACACCAAGAAGTGATAATTACATGCCTTAACCGATTTATTCACTAGATAGTAAACCTTTCTTCCCCAAGTCTTAATTTCATGAATGAATTCAAATACTGATTTTATTTGAACTATTTGGATTTTTTTTTTCTAATAAGTTTGATGCAGTACTCATGGTATTTACCACAACATGACAGTACACATATCATTTTTATCATTTTATCTTAAATACCTTGTCTAATATTAAAGTTGCTCTTTTAATTAATTCCTCTATCCATGTGATGCTTTATAATGTTTGGAATAACTTGAGGAATACAAATTCAGTATTACAAAATAATGAAAAAAAAAAAAAAAGAATTAGAAAAAGATGTTTAAATAACAGATTTAGGAGTCAATAAATTAGTGTAGGCTTGTTAAAGGAGAGAGACAGATGGGAAAAAAAGAAGCGAGAAAAATATAGCTGTATTAAATTTAGAAGAGAGAATCTAGGACAAAAAATATTCATAATGGGAGAGAGAAAAGACAAATAGGAAAAGTAATAAATAAATTGAATCCTAGCCATATACATCTCCGATATCTAATGGCTATAAAACCACATCAAATTGAATATAGGAAGTGTAAGTGTGTGTGACAGAGGAGAGGTTAACGATTGAATGTAGCCATGTAGGAAATGTATCGTGTTGAGAAAACAAAAGGAAAATATATATATATATATATATATTGGTACACTATGTCAAATAATTCTAATTGATACAAATGAAGGGGGAAAAGGAAGAAGAGGAATATTTGAAAGAAAGAAGACTTGCAAAGCATTTTACTAACCTGCCAGAAGATAAAATTAGTACTAACAGTTTGAGAAACTGCTTCATTGGCCCATGTATCCCTATTAAGCTTCAAAAAGCAATAGATATATACCAGAAGTGAGACTACATATCATAAGCATATAGAAACATTAACTCTCAAAGAATGAGAAAAAAACCATTACCATATGAGAACTGAATTCTTTTGTTGATTGCAAGTTCACCAAGAGCCATTTGTCCTGAACAGAAGCAGCATCTTTCGCCTGGATTGAAAATAAATAAATAGAGCTTCCAGTTAAGTTGGATTAAATATGAAGGTATATAAACAGTTAGCATACAAATATATAACATTTAGATGTAACAAGATTAAACATCAACATTTTCAACCTCTACATGTCAATTTTCCATATTCATTTTTCTCACAGGAACTAAGATATTAACAAACTATTTAGCATGAATCAATTTCGCTAGAATTAATGTTATGGAATGGGCTAATACTTATTGATTGAATCACAAACAAAACAAACAAGTTTATTTGGCTGCTAACTCTCAATGAGATTTTGCACTCCCACATGATTTCCCACACTCCCTCTCATATTTAAATTGGGTTTGCTTAAAGTTTTGTTTGAGGAGTTGCCTTGTATAAATTTTAAGCAGTTGCCTTATTTTGATAGAGTTCTTTAATAATTGCCTCTTTCTGATAGAATTTCAAAGTAGCATGCAAGAAATTAATATATTGGAACAAGGTACAACCCAAAAGGTCACTTACAGGATTGCAAGTCCAGTTTGTACATTATATATTCTTCTTATGTTCAGATTTTCAATGTGTGATTTTGTTCTCACATGTGATTTCCAACAATATTATAATAAATTTAACTTCGTCGATTTAGGAGCAAAAACTATAAACTCAAGGGAAGACATAGCGGATGTATTTAGTGCAGAAAGAGGTACTCCCAAGTCCTATTCGGCTTCTTCAAGCAACCCAAGATTAGAAGAAATTAACCGAAATGAAGATCAAGAAATATAATTTTCAAATTAAAACCTCTAGTAAAGTGCCCATTGATTTTAAGACAGATCATTAAAATTCCTAGATTTTTATACAACTAGCTAGCAATTTATGATGCAATTGGTCGTTGGTCTTCTAGTAAAGTATAACAGAGCAAGAGACCTAATGAAAGATCCTCAGGTACCTTTTCAAATGATCCATTGAACATCAGATGAAATGGAGGACGATATAAAGAAGCAAGATTATCTCGTGAGGTATCTGCTGCAGATGCACTTTGTTCGGCTTCCCACACACCAGGACGCTTCATTTCTTCGTCAAAGTTCCGAAATGCAATCATAGAACTAGGTTCCTGTTGTGGAAATCCCGCCCTTGACACTCTAAATAAAGATATACAAATCCCACCATCAAAGAAGAAGTGGTCCAATAAAAAAAAATATATATCAAATAAAAATCCCAACCCATTTCACTTAAAGATATAGAAATCAATTTTGAGAAAAAGAACATACCCATATAACATTGCATCATCATAAAGTGTCTCCCTTACAACAGGTAGAGGAGCACGTACTTCATCTCCACCATCTTGTCCAACATGTGGTCTGAGACAACATATACAAGTTCATGTTAAAGACTGAACCAATAAATTTAAATATCAAACGACTAAAAGATTACATACACTGGACTTTGATCAGCTGATAAATTAGGATTTTCTTCTATTGGAGAGTATGCAGCTAAAGCTGAAGTCGAAGGCATCACCCCACCTTCATTACCCACATAGAACAACTGAATAGCTTCCTCAAGCTTCCAACTTGTGGCCTGTTCCCCATATCATTACATGATTGATTTAAAAAACACAACAATGAATGTCTTACAAATTACAGCACATAATATAATTCTAAATTACTGAAAACCAACACAGCCAAAAAAGAAAACTAAATCAAAAATCAAAATTTTAGCTTTGAAAAAGTTTATGTGCACTGGTACCACTAACATTTAACGACAGACAATTCTAGACAAAAATACGGATTACCTAAGTGATCTTTAAAAAATGATATTTTTAAATCCCATTCTAACTGGCAGTCATCTTTCACCTCCTGAAAAAACACCTCAGCTATTGCGATAGTTAACAGTCAAGAAAAGTCCAACAATCCCAAAATTTTAAAATGCCATTACTACATTCCAAGCAACCTCGGATCAGCTACATAGTCAGCTGTAATAGTTTAAAATACACATAGAAATCAAACAAAAACACAATCAAATCACACACTATCAAAGAAATCAGAGCTTTTATAAAACCCCGAGAAACTTGCACAATAATGCAACAAAATTCCCTATCTCACTTGAACTAAAAAGCTATAAAATTTCAATCACCAATACACGCATATATATACATATATATATATATAGAGAGAGAGAGAGAGAGAGAGAGAGAGACCTGCAAGAATTGCCTGGCAGTCTCGGCGGTTTGACCAACGGCGATCTCGAGAAAAGAAGAGACCATGTTCTGCTTGTCATTCGCTGACATCGATTCCATTATCGATGATTTTATTTTTTCCAAATCCAAACCCTAAAAGAGAGAGACGGAAGACAGAAGAACGGACAGAGAACTGTGTACAGTATATAAGAAACTCTCCTCCTACTAGAATTCGATGTGCACCCTCTATAATTATAATTTGGATCGGAATTCATCAGGTTTTCAATTTTATATTTCTTGAATAATGCTGTACGTAATCTAAATAATTAACCCAAATTTCAACTAAAATGACACGGTGAATGAGTTATCATCGTATATAACGAGTTGATATAGTTAATGAAAAAAATCGTTTGTTATATTATTTAGGTTAAAATTTGGACACACAATATAATATGACATGGTTAATAAAATAATAACTTGTTATATTATTTGAATTGAAATCTTTTTAATTATCTAATATTAGTGTTATCTTATTTGATTGACAATATTTGTATCCGTCCGAAATTGAACGTGCAACCCAAATATGTATATTTTTAGAATTCCCTATATTTAAATAAAATTATTAAAATGATTAATATAAATATATCTTGTATATTATTATTAATAATATATTTATTTTTGATTAAAATATTATTTAATAATTAATTAAAACTAAATAGAGATTATTTAAAATTATAAATATTTAATCACTGTTATACAAAAATTAAGGAGAGAAAATAACACAATTAATTAATTTTAAAAGATAAACTCAATTAGAAGGGTATGAAATTCAACAGCTTTTCAAAATCTCCAGAATGAAATCCCAATGCACTTTCAAAATCCCCATGAAATCACAGGCTTTCCCTCTAGTTCCCTGTCTTCATGTGATAATTTATAAGGACATCATCAAATAAATAAATAAATAAATAAATAAATAAATAAAAAGGGGAGGCATCTTCATCCCGAATCTGATGATATTTGCTGTAGGGATCATCTCCTCCACACATTTTTTTTATAATTATTTTTTTTATAAAAGATGAAAAGAAATGACATATTTAGTAAAATTTGGGGGTACTTACAAGTTACAAAATTTTGAAAATTTTTAATGGGTATACACATAGAAAGAGAAAAACAAAAATTAAAAAAAAAAAAAAAAGTGCATATAGAATTTTTTTTTAAGATATAAATATCGTCACTCTTTTTTTTTTTTTTTTTTTAGGTGAGACTCAGTTTGGTTCGGTTTTAGGCCAAAGCCATCTATGACCTGTATATTCTCGGTTTTGTTTTCATTGAATCACTTGAATTAGATTGACTCATTCTTTTTTTTTTTTTGGGCATTTTGGTTTAATGAACATTTTACCTATGTTTTGATAAAATATTCACACGTTATATAGTCTATTTATATATATATATATATATATATATATATTCACGGCTCAATGTGGTTAGGTGGTAAAAGCGTAAATTCATTCGGTCAAAGTCTTTGAATTGCCGTTATTAACACCTTATGTAGGGTGCAAACGGCAAACTAGTGAATCAATCTCATTGAATAAAAATTTAATAATTTATTATTTACAATCTATAAATATCAAGATTAACCATAAATATTAATAGCTATTTTAATTAAATTGTTAATCTCTGAACCCACATCAAATCAAATCTAAGGTGAAGAATTATAAATTAAACAAATCTTGGATTTTTTTTTTCTATCCTCATTACTGCGAAAACTAAATTGGAATAATATAGAAGGAAATGTTACTTGAATGTTAGAAAATGATTTCAAGCCAGCCTATTGTCACAGGTAATCCCCAATTAAACAACTATTTCGAAAACAACAAGTTCTGCTTAATTTTTTGGATCCTTTGATAGTAGTTGACGGTAAAGGCTTTCTCTCGTAGATTCAAATTAACAAAGAGGGGATTTTTTTTTTCTCTCAAACATCCAAATGGAGTCTTTGACTTCCCCAATTCCAATTAAGTTTTTGTATATAATGAGTTGAGAGGAAAAAAAAAATGTTTACAAGTTTGTTTGATTTAGGGTACTTCACCCCAAATTTGATTTTGTATAGATTTAAAGAGAAAACAATTTCACGGGCTTGACATGTTGCAAGTGGTATGATATTCGTCATCCGAATCTTCTGCTCCACAAATGTGACAAGGCCATGTGTCATGCTCGATGGGATTTTGATTCTTTGGCTTAAGGTCCTTAATCGTCTTTGACAAGTTGCTTTGTGAGTACCCTGTTTAGACCATGAGAAGGTCGCCAAGTAGGGAAAACATTAATACTAGAATAAGACGGTTCAAGGCTCCCTGCCACCGCCATGGTATCAAAGCCTCGATTCCTGGAGTCCAAGAAAAGAGTTGGCTGTTTTGAATCAAATAAAGGAAATATTGAAGGAAGGCATTCTCATCTTATGGCAAATACAACAAGCACCTCTTCAGCTGTTTCCAATCTAGATCCTGTTCGACTTTCCTCTTCCATCTCTTTACCTGCTTCTGTTAGACGAACTCAGTCTTCCAGAATCCAAAACCTTATAGAATATATCCATATTCTAGAAGCCGTCCAAATTAATGAAACCTCTCTACCACTACTAAATCCTTATACTATCTTCAAGCGAAGTAAATCCCTTGCTACACGAATCGACCATCTCGTCCGTTATAGATCTCCTCCAACTAAGGAGTACATATAGTGTACGGCTTTTGACAACTGCTTGGTCCCAACCACTTCGGCTGAGCAGTATGTTGATGTCGAAATCGGTCAACCTCTGATTGATCATTAGATTAAAGAAGGTTATTCTCACCTCTATATCGGAGCTGTCAGAATCATCCTCACTCTACATGGCAGAAAAGGTTTACCTATTACTGCTCGTGTTGCTCTCCTTAACATCATCTACAAGGAATATGAACATGCAGTCATTGGTATTTGTCTATCCACACTCCATGCTGGTAGTATATCACTTACATACTACCCTAATTTCAATATCCCTTTGAGGGATGCCAACCTCCACAACTGCCTCAAAATACAACTTCAGATTTTAGGAGCACCCATGCTACCAAATTCTTATATGGTAATTCTCCATCACCAGATCGCCTATCGGCTTCAAGATCATGCCCTTGATCTCCCCATTCTTGGCTATAATAGTGACACTATCTTCATCAAGGCTGAACGTGAAGATGAAGTTCTTACCATCATCCAGATTCCAAAACAACTGCCTCGAGACAAACTTAAAGAAATCATGCCTCTCGAATGGATCACAAACTATGAGAAGGCTTTTCAGAACACAACTTCTGTTGTTGCTTCTGACACCAAATACATCAAGGAAAATGATGGCTCCATTAAGACTGTTTATGAACCTCTTTCCAACACAGGTTTTCCTTCCAGCTCCAATCCTAGTGCTCCTCCTGTGTTTCAGGCACTAATGATCTAACTAGTCACTACTGAAGATGACATCCCGATCCATAGCTTTGAAGCCAATGGATCTCCGATCTACACTGACAAAATCAATGGTCATTTCATTTGGGACGACGATCCCAACATGTATGATGCTGACTGCACTTGTCGTGACTGTTTACCAGATCTCACTCCATATAAAACTGCGCGCAAACAGTATAAACCAGATGATCTAAAAAGCCCATGAATAGGTTTAAAACCTATCAAAAGGAAAACCCTTCCAATTTATGACAGAGCTTTACAAATCCTTCAATCAGAAGGTCTTTTACCTTTACTTGCCAATGTTACTCCATCTTTGCCTCCACCTATACCCTGCTTTATGGCTTTTAACTATGACCAAGACTTCCCTCATCTGGAACCCACTTCAAACCCTGAAAGGAATCGGTTTTCCAGACTTTATGTTCAAACTTCTGAAGTCTTACTTGATGGTTCCCTCAAACAACCTACCCCAAGTTGAACAAGTTCTTAATTGGCAAACTCATAATGCCAAAGTGCAAAATAGAGTCCTCAACTCTGTTGATCAGAAGATCGACCGAGTCACACACCATGTCTCTCAACATGAGAATCAACTCCAAAGTCTCGATACAATCTTCCGTGACATGTTTTCTAATCTTCAAACCCTGATCGCCAAACTTGACACTGATCTTCACCGTTATATCAACCATGGATATTTCGGTCCAGAATTTGATAAAAAAGAAAGAGAAATCAGATGTCCCAACGATCAATTAGAACAAATGTTCTTCAATATTTCCAAATTTGTGCCAAAACCTTACTCTTCTTCTCAGTCTTTGTTCTTTCCTAAATCTCCTCTATATTCTTCTCCCTTCAGACCTCTAGACACTTCTCAGTATTTCAAATCCATTAGTGAATTATTTCACAAGTATCCTCCGATATCCTTTCTACTTTGGAAACCTACTTCTAAGCCCTCTTCCTCCCGACAGAGAAACAAATAGCCTGCTCCACCAATTGACCCAATACTGTATACTTCTCAATATCCCCTCCATACTTTTAATAGATCCCTTCTATCAGACGAATCTGATATTGACACCTCGTCCAACACCTCTTCCCAGTACTCCTCTGACGTTGTTGCCATAACTACCTCACAACATTCTAATTAAGCTGAAGTTGCTGATCTCACATAAGTTTTTATAGCTTCTCGAACAGATCCACAGCCGTCCACCCAAACTTATGATTCCTTTAACGAATCATCAACTGAACCTCCGCCTATTATTGAAGAACCATTAGAGTATCATGTCCCCGGACAGCCTCATGGATCTAGACCTACTAATGGTCCTTGTTTTGATTTTAGAGATTTAAACCCAGACTCATAGCGTAAGAAGATCTCAGAAATGAGTGCTTGACTTAACCTCCAAATGGCCAAATATGAACATAATCAAGAAGCAATCCTCAAAGAATTTGTTTCCAGATTCACCGGTTCTCTTCGAGATTGGTATCAAGCCCTTGGAGAATATCGACAATTACAAATTGTCCGAGCAGCCTCAACCTTGTAGTTATGGGCATCATTTTCAGAGAATTTCTTGGAGATCCTGACCAATTCTATAAGCAAGTTAGGAAAGAGTTCTTCGAGATGCGCTGTTGCTCACTTAGAAAGAAAGATATTGATTTTTATTATAAACGCATGTCTAGTAGATATCACATCCTTGGATGTATTAATGACCAGAGTCTTAAGAATGTTTATGTGAATTCTCTCTTTGCCGAGCTCCGGGATGAATTACACAGAAAGATGCCTTGAACCGTCTTATTCTAGTATTAGTGTTTTCCCCACTTGGCGACCTTCTCATGGTCTAAACAGGGTACTCACAAAACAACTTGTCAAAGACGATTAAGGATCTTAAACCAAATAATCAAAATCTCATTTCTGATGTGCAGGATCCTCAACTAGAGGCAAGCACAGAGCATACTAGGACTATTACAGACTATTTATTATCTCATAAAGAAATATTGAAGAGAAGGAGAGAATACTTAGAAATTCATGATTTTTGAAACACATAGATTTTATTTCTAATTTTCGATGATCTTACAAAGAGAGATCATCTCCTTTTATAGAAGAGATGATGGAAAACATTCAAATTAGCTTACAGTGAAATGCCAGACTCGTGGCATATAAGATAAAGGTGAACAGTGCAGTGATAAGATGACCAACATAATAGTACAGCTACCGACACAATAAAGCACACTTGTGATACATATGCATACACTAAAGCACACTCGTGATACATATGTAATTATTACACATAGGAAAATAAAACACCCACGTTCTACATGCATAATTATAGAGCAAAGACAAAATTACGGGCTTGACAGGTTGCAAATGGTATGATATTCGTCATCCGAATCTTCTGCTCCACAAATGTGACAAGGCCATGTATCACGCTCAATGGGGTTTTGTGGGTGGACTGGAACAGAGTCTTGGAATGGATGCCAGCTTATAACAGAGTCTCTAATGACATTAAGGAAAATATAACACTGATGTGGTAGAACTCCATTAACATCGTAAAGGAAATTGAGCAATGAGATCTGGAGATTCTGAGGGTACAACTTAGGATAATCATATGTGGTGTGCCATTCATAGCAAACATTTGTCGTCCAAAGAAGTCTCTTGTGAGGGTTGAATCGATAAGGATGATGGAATATCCAAATGTAAGAAATTGCCGAGGCAGATTCCTTATCAAGTTTCCATAGATTATGATAACCCATGAGTTTGGTGAGTTCAGACTGTCAATAGGAAAGGGAATTGAACCAGGTTAAGAAAGTTATGAGGAGAGAATCTTTTTAGGAAGGATCATGGACAAAACCATATAAGGCTTGGAGGGGAAAACGACGCATGACGGTGGAGTATAGACATGCACCATAGAAACCATAAAACCTAAAGGGTGAAAAAGAAAAAGGGAGGCATTAAGAAAGGGTCTAAGAATGGTCTGCTGTTGTTAGAAAATTCATGTCGAACTTCTTGGCTCTGAATCTAGGCTAAATAGGTCCGTAAATGGGATTGAGCGAATTCTTGGATACGGGCAAGAGAAGGTTGGGTGTTAGGAGGAATTATTTCCAGCAGCTCTGGTGGATAAGACCTCATTGTAGAATTTGGGAATGAGGAGGATGATGTTGATGTAGCCATGAGGATGAAAGGTATATGGCCGTAGGAAGTGATGAGATGAATAGCTGATGGTTGAGAGAGCATATCAGCTATTATATTGTGTTGGCCTTTCATGTGTCGAACAGTGAAATCATATCTGGAAAACCAATCCTTTAGTCTCAACAGTTGAGGATCGAGAGGAATCTTATTTCGAAACTCGAGGACCTTTAGAAAGGACGGGTTGTCTATTTCAACAATAAAGTTTTTTATCTTGAGATGAAAATCAAATTTCTGGATTCCATTTTTGACAGCGAGAATCTTCTTGTAGATCGTGTGGTAGTGCTGTTGGGCATCTTTGAATTGGCCGCTAGCATGCCTACAGTAACATTTTTGTCTATCCTTTTCTTCAATGAGAATGACCCCCCAACATGTGTCACTAGCATCGGTTTGGAGGATAAGTTGGCCTGTGGATAGAATAGTAAGGGCCAGAGGAGATTGGGAAATCTCATTGAGCTTAGTAATAACATTCGTGTGACATCTGTCCTAAGAAGGGGGATTTTTCTTTAAGAGAGTAGAAATGACCGTAGTATATCTTGTCACGTAGGGTAGGAAATCTCTGATAAAGTTGACTATACCAAGAAATTGTTGAACTTGTTTTGTAGTCAAATTGGAATCAGGGAATTCTAATAGTTGGTTGGCTAGATGAGGGTCTGGGTGGTATTTTCCATTTGAAATGTGCATGCCCAGGAAATCGATATCTGTTTGTCCTATTGAACTCTTTTTGTCAGAGAGCATGATACCGTATTGGTTGATCAGACCATAGAATTGATGAAGGAGATGGTTGTGATAATCTTCATCAAGGGAGAACAATAAGATATCATCGATGTAAATCAGGGCAGAGTGGAGAATAGGATGGAAGATCCTAGTGATGGCCTTCTGGAATAATGAAGGGGCAGTTTTGAGGCCAAAGGGTAAAACTGTCCATTGATACTGGGCGTTAGGAAGAAAAAACGCGGTTTTGTACCTGTCATCTGGATGAATACCAATTTACCAGAAAGCTCATTTGAGATCAAAATTGGAGAAGATAGTAGCACTAGGGAGTTGGGAAAACAATGTATTGGTCTTGGGAACAGGAAATTTGTCATCCCTAAGAAAGAGATTGAGGGGTTTGTAATCAATAACTAATCTCTTTTTCCCCCAAAGTTGTTCAGCTCGTTTGTCAACATAAAAAGCTTGACATGCCCATGGTGAAGAGGTAGGTTCAATGAGTTCTTGCTTGAGTAGTTCATCACATTCAACATTGGCCATATGAAGGTCGGAAGGAGACATTCCAGAATGAGAGGCCTTTGTCGGGTTGACATCTTCATTGAGCTTAAAAGGAAGCTTAATAAAGAAATTTGGATTTTTCCATAAAGGATTTGGATGATGGAAATCAGAATGACTGTTGATACAGAATTGTAAGAGCTTCTGTTGGATTGTCCGGAAAGAGGGTTGGATGTTAGATAAGGGAAAGATTTTTGGAATACTGGAGAATGCTTTGAAGTTTCTTTTGTATCTGATTCTAGTGGGGAGGATCCGAAGAGACTTGAATTGATAATAAACATCCCTACCAATGAGGATATCTTTGTTAGGAAGTAGGGTTCCAATGACACGTGTCCAAAGGGTATAGGATGAGAATATCTTGAGACCAATCTTAGCTTTTGTAATCAGGTTAGTCATAAATATCTTTCCATCAGCAGCCTTTAAATATCGGACGTGAGACTTCCAAGCATCAGGAAGGAGAACCTTAGGATTCATCATGGTTGTGATGGAACCGGTGTCAATGTAGGCAATGACATCAACATGCTTGGCATATTTGTCAGAAACTATTTGGATTGGGACTTGAGGTCCTGGCTATACATCGAAGTGCATCGCTTGGTGGGAGACTGGGGTTGCCTTGTAAGAGACTGGAAGAGAATCAGTCTCAGAGAGACTCGAATATTCTAAGTCGGAAATGGTGGAGACGAAATCTGAAGCTTGTAGCACAAAGGCTGTATTGTCATTAGCATGATCTTGTTCGGAGAAGATAGATTCAATATCGATGTCAGATGGAACATCATCTGCTAGCTGTTGGATTAGCTTAGCAGACTTAGACTTTTTATTAGGACATTTTTTTGCATAATGTCTCTTTTGTCCATAGATAAAACATTTCTGAGACTTATTCCATGCACTTCAAGATTTCTTCTTGAAGAATTTGAACTTCTTCTTGCCTTTTCGCTTGGTAGACCAAAAATGCTTGCATTTCTTGGTCTTGCAAGTGCATTGCTCTGAGGACTTGCATTTAATTTGATACGAGGGTTGTTTGCATTGGACTTCGTACCGTTTTTCTTCTTTGAGCATCTTGGAGAAAACCTTTTGAGTGGCACAAAGTTTCTCCAAAGCACTTAGGGTAAACATATGGATTTAATCTAGTGTGATGTCAATGAAGGGTCTGCCAAAGGAATCTATTTTTCTGTGTAATTCATCCTAGAGCTCGGCAGGAAGAGAATTCACATAAACATTCTTGAGACTCGGGTCATTGATACCTCTAAGGATGTGATATCTACTAGACATGCGTTTGTAATGAAAATCGATGTCTTTCTTTCTGAGTGAGCAACAGCGCATCTCGAAGAACTCTTGCCTAGCTTGCTAATAGAATTGGTCAGGATCTCCAAGAAATTCTCTGAAAATGATGCCCATAACTGCAGAGGTTGAGGCTGCTCAGACAATTTGTAATTGTCAATATTCTACAAGGGCTTGATACCCATCTTGATGAGAGCCGGTGAATCTGGAAACGAATTCTCTAAGGATTGCTTCTTGATTGTGTTCAGATTTGGCCATTTGGAGGTCAAGCCAGGCACTCATTTCTGAGATCTTCTTACGCCATGAGTCTGGGTTTGAATCTCCGAGATCAAACCAAGGACCATTAGTAGGTCTAGATCCATGAAGCTGTCCGGGGACATGATGCTCTAGTGGTTTTTCAATAATAGGCGAAGGTTCAGTTGAGGATTCGTCAAGGGAATCATAAGTTTGGGTGGACAGTTGTGGATCTGTTCAAGAAGCCATAAAAACTTGTGTAAGATCAGCAACTTCAGCTGAATTAGAATACCGTGAGGTAGTTGTGGCAACAACGTCAGAGGAGTACTGGGAACATGTGTTGGACGATGTGTCAATATCTGATTCGTGGAGTACTGGGAACATGTGTTGGACGATGTGTCAATATCTGATTCGTTTGATGGAAGGGATCTGTTGGAAGTATAGAGGGGATGCTGAGAAGTATACAGTATTGGGTCAATTGGTGGAGCAGGCTGTTTGTTTCTTTATAGGGAAGAAGAGGGCTTGGAAGTAGGTTTCCGAAGTGGAGAGGATAACGGATGATATTTGTTAAATAATTCACCAGTGGATTTGAAATAGTGAAAAGTGTCCGGAGGTCTGAAGGGAGAAGAATATGGAGAAGATGTAAAAAAGAACAAAGACTGAGAAGAAGAGTAAGGTTTTGGCATGAATTTGGAAGAAATGGAGAATGAGTGGTCTCTGTTCATTTGTTCTAATTGATCTTTGAGACGTCTGATTTCTCTTTCTTTTTTATCAAATTTTGGACCGAAATATCCATGGTTGATATAATGGTGAAGATCAGCGACAAGTTTGGCGATCCGGGTTTGAAGATCAGAAAACATGTCACATAAGACTGTATTGAGACTTTGGAGTTGATTCTCATGTCGAAAGACATGGTGTGTGACCCGGTCGATCTTCTGATCAATATAGTTGATGACTCTATTTTGCACTTTGGCATTGTGAGTTTGCCAATTAAGAACTTGTTAAGCTTGGGTAGGTTGTTTGAGGGAACCATCAGGCAAGACTTCAGAAGTTTGAACATAAGGTTTGGAAAACCGATTCCTTTCAGGGTTTGAAGTGGGTTCCAGATGAGGGAAGTCTTGGTCATAGTTAGAAGCCATAAAGCAGGGTATAAGTGGAGGCAAAGATGGAGTAACATTGGCAGGTAAAGGTAAAAAACCTTCTGATCGAAGGATTTATAAAGCTCTGTCATAAATTGGAAGGGCTTTCCTTTTGATAGGTTTTAAACCTATCCACAGGCTTTATGGATCATCTGGTTTGTATTGTTTGCGCGCAGTTTTACATGGAGTGAGATCTGGTAAACAGTCACGACAAGTGCAGTCAGCATCGTACATGTTGGGATAGTCGTCCCAAATGAAATGACCATTGATTTTGTCAGTGTAGATTGGAGATCCATTGGATTCAAAACTATGGATTGGGATGTCATCTTCAGTAGTGACTGGTTGGATCATTAGTGCCTGAAACACATGAGGAGCACTAGGATTGGAGCTGGAAGGAAAACCTCTATTGGAAAGAGGTTCATAAACAGTCTTAATGGAACCATCATTTTCCTTGATGTATTTGGTGTCAGAAGCAACAACAGGAGTTGTGTTCTGAAAAGCCTTCTCATAGTTTGTGATCCATTTGAGAGGCATGATTTCTTTAGGTTTGTCTTGTTTCATCTTGACATTTTAGAGGTCGTAAAAAGTAAATTATTAAATTTTATTTTTTTATGGGTGTGTAGAAAACTATTTCGGGTGGCAATAGAGTCATCCTTAAGCTAATAATATCAATAGTGTGACTCGACTCAAATACGTATTATAGGTTCGGTTTGGTTTATATAGGATCATAAAACTGTGTCCACCCTTACTTCCTTTGATTGTTTCATCTGGCTAATAAAATTAGAATGGTGCTATTGGCACACCCCCTGCCAATCTATATATGCTCCACTTTTTAAAATTTTGACTTAATAAAATAAAATTAAATGTTTTTATTAATTGTTTTGATTTATTTCCAAAACTACCAAATTTACTTATTTTTCAAACTTAATACACCCTTATACCTCTTTCTCTCACCTCCATTAAATGATTTTTTTTTTCTTATTATTTTATTTTATTTTGAGTTTTTTTTCTTCTTATTTCATGGTGGAAGAGAAAAAAAAAAAATAACAGGGTTGCTTCAATACAACGATAGCTTAATATCATTCTAAAGAATGATTCTTCCATATGCTTGATATCTTTCAAAGACTATTTCATAATATTTTTGTATGTGTGTAAAGAACAAAATTTAGGGTTTAAGAGTTAAGAAATTTTTTTTTTTTTTTAAAAAAAGGTTTAAAAGAACATGGGGGTTTTTTTTTTTAAAAAGGAATGTGGGGTTTTAATAGGTTTACTTTGTAGAAGATTGTTTTCCTTAAATTGTATGTCCCATTAAATAATTTTGATAAAGGAAAAAAAAAATACTGCATACTTAAAAAAGTGGGACATAAATAGACAGATAGAGGATGTGCCAATAGCACCACTCATAAAATTACTATGTTCAAAATGGAGGTTAATTGTGTCATTTGGTCAAAGTGTTTTTCACTTTTCCTCCACGGACTCATGGCATTAAATTTTGATAAAACTAGGTTTGGCGGCATGTGTGAGGCACATGCTCAAATTCATAATCAAAGTTCTACATATTAAAAATTATAAAATTTGGCTATAAATAGAGTTGATATAAATAATTTTTATATTTCGAAATATATATATATATATATATAGACTATTAAACACCATTTGTATATGAAGTAATTACTGGAAACCACCGAAGGTTTACCTATTGACACCTAGGAAGCACGGATACTCCATTTGGTGGAGGTAACTCGTATTGAACTCGTATCCGGTTCAGATACTCCACGGATACTTCGGGATACGTATCCGATACACAAATGGCGTATCCGTTGATTTTTTTATAAGTTTGACCAGTAGATTGGCGGATACTTGACAAATACTTGAAGGATACTTGGGGGATACATTAAGGATACTTTTGGGGCAATATTATAATTATTTTAGTATAAAACGTGGTCAAATTATAATTTTAAAAATTTGGGTGTCAAAATGAAATTGTAAAGAAATTTTGGTTTTGATTCCACTGACATAGAGAATAACGGGATACATGATATTGAAAACCTTTCTCTTGATAAACAAGAGTCAAATGCCGAATTATCTAAATCCTTTAACAATATGAATGATGATTGATGATTGATGATTGATGATAGTGAAGTTAATTAGGAATTTATAATATGTTTTATGAGTTTTTTTTTTATTTTTTATTTTTTTTATTTTTTTTATTTTTTATGTATTATTTATATTTTATAACGTGTTATGGCTTATGTAACGTATGTTTTATTTGGATTTTGTAATATGTTACAACTTATGTGACATGTGTAATTTAGATCATGTAATATGTTATATTGTTATGATTTATATAGATATGTGACATGTTTTATTTGGATTCTAAATATATTTTGATTTTAAATGAATTATCAAATATGTTTTCATATATTATTATTATTTTTTAAATATAAATATATATTATTTTAATCGACGTATCCTACTGTATCCGTATCCTAGTTTTTGAAGATTTACCGTATCCCCGTATCGTGCCGAATCCGTATCCCGTATCTCGTATCCTTATCCGTGCTACCTAGATTTACACTAAAAAACAACTTTATCAATAATTAACACTCACCTCCTCTACCATTAGGGATTGACCAAGTTTGACCGTTAACTTTCACATTTCAAAGGGTAATATTATCTTTTAACATTTATTTTTATTTTATTAAAATAAAAAAAAATAATAATAATAAAAAGAAGATGAATCTCAACCATCAATCAAATGGATGAATGGTGGAGATTCATTCTCTTTAAAAAATATTAATTGTTTTAAAAAATTAAATTTAAAAAAAAAATTGATCTCTGGAGATTAATTAATTAAAAAAAAAAACATTGAAAAAAATAAGAAAGAGGTGGGGAGATCCATCATGAGATCCATCTGGATCTCCAACAAGTGGCGGAGTGGCAGAGTGTTGAGAGGGTTTTGGAGGAGAAGAGAGTGAGAGAGGCGGAGTGGGCGATGAAGAAGAGGTGAGGTGGGTTGGGAGATAAATCGAGAGATTGAATGGAGGAGACAAGGTTGGGGATTTGGTGGGATTTGAAGGAGGACCAATACATGGGATTGCAGTTGGAGAATCTTGATTGAAAAGCTTTTTCTTGGCTTATGCAATTTTGTTTTTTTGTTTTTTTTTTTGTTTTTTTTTTTTTGTTTTTTGTTTTGTTTTGTTTTGTTTTTGTTTTTAAATGATAACTTGGAAGAGATATGACAAACCTTGGTGGAGATCGTGATGGAGATCCATCAATGGATTTGGGTCTCTACGACTCCACCTCTTATTTTAATTTTTTTCTTTCTTTTCTTCTATTTATTTTATTTTTTTATTTTTCTTTAATTAATATTTTAAAAAAAAAAATTATAGGTGTTGTAGGTGGGTCAATCGACGATTGAAAAGGATTGGGTCGGGTTGAATTAGGCCTAAAGCAACTATCTTGGTTCGTCAGTTGTAGAATGTCGTTCGAAGATGGTTTTGCTTGTGAGATGGATCTTTCGACTCTGACTCGTTGTCGCCTCCGAGCAAACCTGCAAATAAATAAGGAAACAAAAAGAACAGAAAAGAAACAATGATGAAAGTGGGATATGTGATCTTAGATAGCCTTAGGTACGCTTGGACTGAGCAGTTTGATCGTGATCTGAAAATCCACTCCAATTCCGATTGACAAAATTCTTAATAAATTCAATATGCTAATCTTAAGCTTTTTTCTCCTTCCTCTCTCAGGTTAGTGAGGGTCCTTTTTATAGGTGCTCAATTCCTCTTTAACGGTCAAAGTAGGCTAGAATCACGTGGAGAGATTCTCTCCACGTTTGAATGGTTGTTTTTACCGGTGTTGATAGTATTTTTGACTTGGTTAGTCAACAATACTAGTAGCAGTATCGGGTCGACCAACGTTACAGACCTGGGCTGATCCTAACATCGTTATGTTCTGGGCCTTTGCATGTTAGGCCTATAAGCCATTTTTGGCTACCACAGTTTGCCCCCCACTCTCTAAAAAATGGAATCGCCAAGTTTAGAGAGTGACCCTGGTTAGGTCATCGCAAGTAAGCCATGTTGAGTCGTAAGGTTTCAAATAACGTTATCTTAAAGGGTCATCGTCGAGCGAAGAATAAGATCGAAAACACGATGACTCCTATTTTGAAACGACCTGTCGTCTGTAGGTACTGTATAAGCTTAGGCCATTATATCGACAAGATGGTTGCGTTTGGGTTTCCCATGCTGGTGTCAGACGCATTAAATTCGGGCGCAACTTTTAAAGTTTAAATTTTGAATCTGCGGTTGTTTACATAAGTTGGCAACTAAAAGGGCGTGGACACGTGTCAGACTAGGTCTTAAGTACTTGCAGTTATGTTGCTTGCCTTTATAAACCAACATATCTCCCATTGTCTCAATCTGCACGTAAGTTTCTTTCTAGCAAAAAGAAAAATTTTCTGTGACGAGGCGATTCTAAAGCTCCACCGATTCATTTCCTATAAGGTTAGTAAAAAAAAAACAAAAAAAAAAAAACTACTATTATGTTTCATAGTTACCTTGTATGAGATTTTACTCGCGATTTTCATGTTTCGTATTTTACATGAGATTTACCTTTGTGAATCTTTATAGGGAGTAGATAGGAGTGTTTGATGCCCTTTTTTCTGAAAAAATACATGTTTCTTCATTCTTTATTCTCTATGTTCATGCTTTGAATATATTTGAAAAGTTCATCATTTTCTGTGTTCATGCTTTGAATATATTTAAAACATTTGATGTGCTGAACGATTTAATCAGTCTGTCATGTCTCTAGTGTGTTTTCTTGATTCTTATGATCGCTCGACCTAGGATAAGAGTAGGTAAAAGCTTTAACCGATGTCTTGGGTTTTTAGGGGAGAAATTCCTAACGACTTTGTAGAAAACCCTAGGCTTTGGTCTTTAAACCTTAGGTTGTAATTGTAGCGCCTCAGTTTGTGCTTGACTTTTGCATTTTTGCATGTCAGCTTTCTTTTTGGAGACATTATGTCGAGCGACGCTACAGTTTCAGAGCCACAATTTTCGTGGACTCCTAGTGAAGGAGAAGTAGATAGGGAGGTCGACTCTGTCACTAGCAATACTAGTTGACTGGTCACGGTTGAAGACCCGTCGAATGTGGTCTCTATAAACATAGGAGGGATGTTGGAGCGAGGTGTCATACGCGCTATAAACGTAGGAGGGTCTAGTCGACCATCATGTCATGGAGGCGTTTACATCCGGTCGTTCCTCTGGTGTTTTGATTGACAACCCACCGAGCGTGATTTCAGATGTTGATCTGGACAGGATCGGGACGATCTATGGGATCCCAAATTCAGTCGAACTACGGGCACCAAAAAAGGGGGAATGGGCAGATTGGGATATACTTGGGTGGACATGTTTCTATGAGTACTTCCTCCACTTGGGTTTTAGATTCCCAGTTCCCCAATTGGTTCGACGGACATTGTTGTATTACGACATTGCTCCTGGTCAATTGATGCCAAATAGTTAGAGAATATTGTTGAGCTTAGGTGTTATCAGCGAGAGGTACAAGGTGAAGTTTGGGCTAGGATGCTTGCTTCATAACTACTATTTGAAGGAGCATATACACAATCAAGATCGTTATATGTTAGTGTATAGGTCTAAGAAAAATCAACTTATCGTTGATACTATGACGAATGATCGTCAGTGGAAAGATACCTATTTTTTCGCAAGGGGTCCACCGATCGACCGTCTTTGGGGGGAAATGAAGTATCGGTATAGGCGAGTCTGGAATCGATACAGTGAGTAGTTTATCGGTCTCTTTATAGATTACTTGTATATCTAAACTATTATCTTATTGACAAATAATTAATTTTGTAAAAACGAAGGGTGTAGATAGTAGACCGTCGTGCGAAGTGGCGCCTAAACATACCCAGGCTATCTTAGATATTCCTGTAGAGGAACAGAGTTGCAAAGTTTTGCTGACGGAAGGTAAACTTAGGCCTAGCAGCTTATGAAGATGGTCGAGTCTGAATAGATCGCGAGCGCCATATCCTCACGTGAAGGATTTCGTGTCATATATTTGGATTAGGAAAAGTCTCGAAATACTTGAATGTGAACTGAAATTTTTGTCACCTTTAACTGATGTTGAACGTCGTTTTGCAGTGACGTCGATGGCAAGTGCAAAGATAAATATGCCTGAAAAAGCTGAAACCATACGACTTGTCAGGGAAGAAATGGCAAAGAAGAGAGTGGCGGCCGCAAAAAGGAGGGCAGCCTACAAATCGACAGAGGGTACTCCTTCCATGCCAGAACATATTTATACCTCTTCTCCTGAAAAGAGTCCTGTAAAGAAGAAACAGAAACGAGCTTCTGCTGTAGGCCAATGAACGAATGTTGAATTAAGCTCGAAGGCGACTACGACTGAGATGGAGTCAGATTCAACAATGATGCTCCTTGCGTCTGGTATTTCATCCTTGACCGAGCCATCTAGGTTTTTGAAGAGGTCGGACGAATTTCTCCCTTTAGCAGACGACATCTTTCTGAAGGGTAAGAAGACGGAGGAGGTGTTCGGCATAGACATTCTTTCAGCGTTTCGTGTAAGTTTTTTTTTTTTTTTTTGGGTGCCATGTTCTTAAGTATGACGTGACATTCTTTTTTGTAGGCTTTGCAAGTGCAGCTACATTTTCATGACAGGTACATGGTGGTCAGCGATAAATGCGCAAAGTATAGGAAAGAGGTTAACGTTTACAAGAAGAAAAACGCTAAACTCGACCAAGCCTTGAAAGAAGTAGAGCAGCAGAAAACAACCCTGGAGGAGGAGTTCAATAATTTAAAAAGAGAGAAATGTCGACAGGATGAGAAGTTGTCGACTACCAAAGCTGTTGTTATCGAGCAAGAAGGCTTGGTCGAAAGTTTGAAGAAAAGACTGACGTCGATGGCGGCCGAAGCTATGTGCAAGGCAAGTGGAGAGTTGTACAAGGAGTATCTGTCGGGCAACCATGTCAAATGGGATGAAGTCGAGATGCGCGATGTTATTAAAATGTATGAAGAGATGGAGTGTTACGCACTTAAAGGATCCCTATCTGAATATGTGGTTGAAGAGGAAGTGAACGCTGAAGCTCAGGGTGGAAGTGTGCACGCAATCGACGATCATGATGCTCCTGCAACTGACTCAGCACAAAAATGGTTTTGTCTTCTTTGTATCTTTTTTCTATTTATCTTTGTATCTTAAGACCTTGTCACTTTTTATCTAATCTGTAACCGTGGATATCTTTGCTTGTTATAATCTTATTTAATTTTGACGTTTCTGATTGATTATGTGAAAACGAAATGACCATCATACAATGGGGTTTGCACAATTGTGTTGATGTGAACGTGATAAGCCTGTAAACTTATTCTCATTCGTAATTTGATGGATGGGGCCTGATCATTTCGCATGGGTTTTAGAAATGTTATCTTGTCGAGTTGATCAGTGATGTTTAGAAAATCTCGTGTAGATATAAGTCTTATATACGAATAATAGCGTGTTTTTGTGGTCGACATGACCTTTACGCTGAAATGATGTGTTTTCATAGCTGACTTTAGACAAATATTTTGAAATGATTGCGTATATGGTTGTATGGTCGACTTTGACCTTTACATTGGAATAATCGCGTACACGCGTTTTTGTGGTCGACAAGACCTTTACATTGAAACAATCGCGTACATGCGTTTTCATGGTCGACAAAACCCTTACATTGAAATAATCGTGTACATGCGTTATCATGGTCGACAAGACCTTTACTGTGAAACAATCGCGTACATGCGTTTTCATGGTCGACAAGACTCTTACATTGAAATAATAGCGTACACGCGTTATCATGGTCGACAAGACCTTTATATTGAAATAATCGCGTACATGCATTTTCATGGTCGACATGACCCTTACATTGAAATAATCGTGTACATGTGTTATCATGGTTGACAAGACCTTTACTGTGAAACAATCGCGTACATACGTTTTCATGGTCGACAAGACCCTTACATTGAAATAATCGCGTGCACGCGTTATCATGGTCGACAAGATCTTTACATTGAAATAATCGCGTACACGTGTCTTCATGGTCGACAAGACCCTTAAATTGGAATAATCGCGTAAATGCGTTCTCATGGTTGACTTTGTCCGATCGAAATGTTTACCCAGCTGTTGCCGTTATTGTATGATGTCGAGTGATGTTTTTTAGAGTTGTATGCATTATTGCAGGGCAAATGTAGTAACAAAATATTTTGGTGAGCTCAGTTTATACTTAAGTTTTCATCATTGCTTTCTTGACGGTCAATTTGTCAGTGTCTAATAAAAGATAAAGTGCGAACATAAAAAAAATAGTTTAGAAATGATACTTTTTTAGATGCAGAGCGTTCCAGCTGTTGTGTATTTCCCGACCGTCGAGTCCTCATAGCTTGTATACTCCTCGTCCTTTTATGTATGTAATTTGGAAGGGGCTTTCCCATGTCAGACCCAATTTTCCTGCTCCTCCTTCCTTCATGTTTTGGAAGACACGTCGTAGTACCCAGTCATTTAACTTAAAAACCCTTATTCATACTTTCTTATTGTAGTGTCGTGCGACTTGTTGTTGATAAGATTGTATTCGTATTGCTGCTCGTTCTCGTCGCTCATCTAGATGATCTAACTCGAAGCTTTACTCTGAACTATTTTGTTCTTTATTGGGGTTTTCGCTCCTTGCAGTTAGAAGCCTGGTCTCGATGGGAATCACTGCTTCCGAGCCATATACGAGTGAACATGGCGTTTCACCTGTTGATCGACGAGGGGTTGTTCGGTATAACCATAGTATCTCTGGAAGTTTTTCTGCCCATTTACATTTTTCTGCTTCTAAACGTTTTTTGAGTGAATTGATGATTGTTTTGTTCGTCGACTTCGCTTGTCCGTTAGCTTGGGGGTAACGTGGTGTTGAGAAGCTAAGTTTTATTCTATATTTGTCGTAGAAATTCTTGAAGTCGTATGATATAAATTGGGATCCATTGTTGGTCACTATTTCTCTAGGTATGCCGAACATGCAAATGATGTTCCTCCATACAAAATTGCGTACCTCAATGTTGCGTACTTGTCGGAAGGCTCCAATTTTGACCCATTTGGTGAAGTAGTCCGTCAACATGAGCATGTAGACGATTCCTCCTGGAGCTTCGGGTAGTTTGCCTACAATGTCCATTCCCCATTTCATAAAAGGCCAAGGGGCGGAAATTGAATTTAACGTACCTAGTGGAAGATGTGATACTGGCGCGCATCTTTGGCATTTGTCGCACGACTTTACATGGTTCTGAGAGTCCGTACGCATCATTGGCCAGTAATATGCCGCTGTAATGGCTCTATTTGACAAGCTTCAGGCGCCAGAATGATTTCCACATTCTTCGTGATATAGACTCTTGAGGACATCTTATGCTTCTCATGGTGTTACACATCTCAAGTAGGGTCCTGTAAAAGATTTTTTGTAAAGCTTACCATACATGATACAAAACTTTACAGCTTTTGCTTTGACTTTTCTGGCGTCGAATCTGTCCCTTGGTAGAATGTCGGCTTGTAGATAGGCCAGTATGGGATCCATCCAACTCTTCCCATGGTCGACAGGTGTCAAAACTTCGCCTGCTTGTATAGTTGGAGACATGAGATGGACAACGGGAATTGATTTGGTACCGTTTGACGTTGTCGACCCAAGGCCTGCCAATGCGTCTGCTCATGAATTTTCTGTCTTTGGAATCTGTTGAATGTCGAATTCATCGAATGCAGACTGAAGTTGTTTGGCTTTTGCCAGATATGCCGTCATTCTTTGATTTTTGGCTTCGTACGAACCGGTCATCTGTCGAACAACCAGTTGTGAGTCGCTTTGAACTTGGATTTTCTTGATGTTTAAACTCTTTGCAAGGTTGAGCCTGGCGATCAGAGCTTCGTATTCGGCTTCATTGTTCGTCGTGCGGAAGTTACAGTGTATCAATTGTTCTAAGATGTCTCCCAATGGGGATTTAAGTACCAGACCTAGTCCGCTTCCTTTTATGTTGCTAGAACCGTCGGTCGACAATGTCCATTTTTTGTCTCTCACGTTTTCCGTCATGGCTACTAACTCTTGTTCGGCCTGCACACTCTTAGATGGAATAAAATCTGCTATAAAATCGGCTAATACCTGAGATTTCAATGCCGTCAGTGGGTGGAAGCTGATTTTGTGCTCGCTTAGTTCCACAACCCATTTTGTCAACCGACCTGAAAGCTCTAGTTTATGTAATATACTCTTAAGTGGGTAAGTAGTTAATACCTTAATAGGATGGCATTGGATGACTAGTGCTAATGCCAATTTCTCCAGTCGTATACCAAGTTTCTACATCGAGAAGTGTTTTGCTCACGTAATAAACTGGGTGTTGAATGTTACCTTCTTCCCTAATTAAGACGGCGCTTACTGCCGTATCGGATACTGCTAGGTACACAAGTAATATTTCGTCATTTTTGGGTTTCGATAGTAGTGGTGGTATGGTCAGATAATGTTTTAGGTCTTGTAGTGCTTTCTCGCAACTGTCGTTCCATTCGAATGCTCTGTTTTTTCTTAATGTATCAAAGAATGAATGGCACCACTTAGAGGACTTGGAGATGAACCTGTTCAAAGCGGCCACTCGACCTGTAAGTTTCTGTACATCTTTGATACACCTTGGTGATTCAATCCCTTGGATTGATCGAATTTGATCTGGATTGGCTTCGACGCCTCTTTGGGTGACCAAGTAACTTAAAAATTCTCCCGAGGAGACACCAAACGAGCATTTAGCAGGGTTTAGTTTCATATCGTATTTGTCGATAAAGTAGAACGACTGTCTTAGGTCCTCAATGTGCTGTTGAGCCATTAGCGATTTGACCAGCATATCATCGATATATACCTCCATCGTCGTTCTAAGCATATCGGCAAACATATTGTTGAAAAGTCTTTGGTAGGTTGCCCCTGCATTTTTTAAACCAAAAGACATTACTTTATAGCAAAAAGTACCTCGTTCTGTCACGAATGCCGTTTTTTCTTGGTTGCCTGGATGCATCAAGATTTGATTGTAGACCGAGTATGTGTCCATGAAACTAAGTAGCTCGTGTCCTGATGTAGCGTCGACTAACATGTCAAAGTGAGGTAGAGGGAATGAATCTTTTGGGCATGCTTTATTGAGGTCCGTGAAGTCGATACAAATGCGCTATTTGCCATTCTTCTTTTTGACGACTACTACATTTGCCAGCCAATTCGGGTATTTCACTTCTCTTACCGAGCTGATATCGAGCAGTTTTTGTATCTCTTCGTTGATTACTTTGTTTCTTTCTGGAGCAAATTTCCTTCGTTTTTGTCTTACTGGCTGGTGTTTGGGGTTTACCTGTAATTTATGAACTATTACTTCTTGGTTGATCCCGATCATATCTTCATGTGACCAGGCAAAACTGCTTCGTCGTTCCTTCAAGAAATCAATCATTTGCTCACATATTTTGATTGGTAGTCTAGATCCGATAAAGACTTTGCGCTCTGGTCGATCGAGATTTATCGATATTTCATCGAGTTCTTCCATTCTCGGTGTCTTTGGAATGGGCTCGACATTGATTCTCTGTAATTGCTATAACTCTTCTTTCTTTTTCTTCATTGCGTTTTGATAACATTCTCTAGCTGCCCTCTGTTCACCTTTTATTTCTCGTACTCCCCATTTTGTTGGGAATTTGATCATTTGATGATATGTTGACGGGATTACCTTCATCTCGTGTATCCAAGGCCTGCCTAAGATTGCGTTGTATGGAGATTGGCAATCGAGTACTAGGAAGTTGATATAAAGGTTGACTCCTCCTGCATAGATTGGTAGTACGATTTCGCCAAGGGTGCTTTTCCGTCCTCCACTGAAGCCTGTCAACATTGTCGTTCAGCGACTGAGTTGAGTTTCATCGACCTGCATTTCTCGTAAAGCACTATTGAACAGAATGTTACATGAGCTACCGTTATCTATTAATATACCTTTTGTTAAACAGTTTGCAATGTGTAATGAGATAACCAGTGCATCATGGTGTGGAGAAAACAAATTTGATTTATCGGTCGACTTGAAGGTAACAGTTTCGTCGGTACTTGAGGGATGTTCTCGGTTAGGTTGAATCTCTGCATTCGACACCTATCAGGTATGCTTTTTGGCCATAGAATAACTGACGCCACTAACTTCGGACCCTCATGCGATGTAGTTGATCACTCGATCTTGTCTTGGTGGATTAGAAGGACCGTCATTGATCGTTGGCCTTTTTTCGTCTCGTCGAGCAATAGTTTGCTTCCCTTTATCTATCAAGAACTCTTGTAGATGTCCTCGTTTGAGAAGTTCTGTGACTTCTAGCCTGAGTGCGACACAATCCTCTATTCGATGGCTATGATCCTCGTGGAATTCGCATCTTAGTCTTGCGTCTCGATATTCTAGAGGTGCATTCACCTTTCGTGGCCACTTGATGGTCTTGCTCATTTCTTTCATGAGTGACACAAGGTCGACTGGTTCAATGTTTAAGTTGTATTCTGGGACTTTTAACCGTGGTTTATTTGTTCTTGGATAGTTCTGCCCAACGGTCAGTCTCCATTTGAATTTTCTTACCGGGGCTGTACGTTTCTTCTAGTACCTGTCGGGTTAGGTTTTGATTTTCGATCGTTCGACTTTCTGTCAACTCGATTGTTTCTGCGGTTTGAGTAGTTGTTTACTTTGCCTATGAAATTGGCTTCGTCTTCTTCTCATTTGATTTGGGCCCATGCCTTTGCTAATACGTCCTCCATTGTCATGCATGGATATTTCGTGAGTTCTTTATAAAGATCAGAATCAAACCTGAGACCGTTTCTAAAGGCGTAGATAGCGGTCGCCTGATTACAGTCCTCAAGTTTTCGCCATGTCTTTGTGTGATTATGTAAAGGTCGTCTGACTGCTTCTCAAGTTTTCGACTGCTTGCAAATTGCTTTACGAACGTATCTGTAAGTTGTGCAAAAGAACATTGAATTGTTAGGCAAATTAGTTTACCATTGTAAAGCCGGACTATTAAGACTAGATCCGAATGCCTTGCATATGCATGCTTCACGCAAGTCGCACGGAATTGCTGCAGTGAACATTCTCTACTTGTACTGCGCTATATGATCGTCCAGATCAGTAGTTCCCTCATACTGCTTCATGTTTGGAAAGTTGAACTTCCTGGGCATTTCGGTCAGAGCTATGTCGTCGACAAATGGTGAGTCGGCGAAGCTGTTGGCTGTACTTTTCTTTATCGAAGCAGGAACTCCAGGGATCCTCTGTATAAGAGCTTCCATCTCTGTGAATCTACGAGAAAATTCACTGTTAATAGCCATAGGTAATTCAAATCTGGATTTAACCAAACCTAAGGTTGACTGGATTGATAGAGGGGCTTTTAAGACGTTTTCCGATCGCCGGCCTGAACTTAGATCCTGTTCGATTTCGTTCCGAAGCGGCAGATCGTTGAGGTCGATTTTAACTCTGGCCGTCGGTAACGTTCTCTGATTATTGCTGAGATTGGGATTTGCGTTTGATCGAACTCATCCAGCTAGGTCGTCTGGAATTGTTCGGTCGACTTCTTGTTCGTCGTTTAGAACTGGGACTGTGCGTCTCGTTGTTTCACTATCGGGTATAACGCCGTCAACTAGGGCTCTTAGTTCCTCATTAGTCTCTCGAATTGCGGCATTTTCTACCTCGAGTGCCTGTAATTTCTCTGCATTTGTGGTCATTTGGACAGCCAATGCCACAATTTGTTCTTCGACCATCAGGGTGTTTCCATCTTTAGACATGTTGAAAAACGTTGCGATGGGCCCCAAACTGTAGGGGGGTCGATCGACGATTGAAAAGGATCGGGTCGGGTTGAGTTAGGCCCAAAGCAACTATCTTGGTTCGTCAGTTGTAGAATGTCATTCGAATATGGTTTTGCTTGTGAGATGGATCTTTTAACTCTGACTCGTTGTCGCCTCTGAGCAAACCTGCAAATAAATAAGGAAACAAAAAGAACAGAAAAGAAACAATGATGAAAGTGGGATATGTGATCTTAGATAGTCTTAGGTACGCTTGGGCTGAGCAGTCTGATCGTGATCTGAAAATCCACTCCAATTCCGATTGACAGAATTCTTAATAAATTCAATATGCTAATCTTAAGCTTTTTTCTCTTCCCCCTCTCAGGTTAGTGAGGGTCCTTTTTATAGGTGCTCAATTCCTCTTTAACGGTCAGAGTAGGCTAGAAACACGTGGAGAGATTTAAGGAGAGATTCTCTCCACGTTTGAATGGTTGTTTTTACCGGTGTTGATAGTATTTTTGACTTGGTCAGTCAACAATACTGGTAGCAGTATCGGGTCGACCAACGTTACAGACCTAGGCTGATCCTAACATCGTTACGTTTTGGGCCTTTGCATGTTGGGCCTATAAGCTATTTCTGGCTACCACCGGTGTCTAGTGTAGTTTTATCATTTTAGCTTTTTAAAAAGTCAACCGTTAAATATAACGAATTAACGATTAACACTAACGATAGGAAAGATGATTGTCCATTATTGATGAAGTTGTTTTTTGAGTGTCAATTATCAAACTTTAGGTAGATTTTCGATAATTACTTCTTTTTACATATCCAATAAGCCAAATACAAAACTATCACTTCCTATTTTAAAATCTAACCATTTTTAATTCAAGAGCCAAAATATACAACATATAAATGAATAATATATATTTCAAACTCTAAATTCTCATGAAAGCTATACTGTATATCCTTTAATATAATAGCTAGCATCACCGTTTATTTAAAACTAATAATACATAGCAAAAATACAATCAAAATTTGAGAGGAACACCTCTCATTGTTGTAGGCATTTCAAGCTATTTCATTGTCATTGCACATTCTTCACTAATCCAAACAAAAGTTACTCTTAAGGAATATAAAACTACAAGAAGCAGTTCCAAAGGAAATTAACATTGTAATCTGTTCCTCTTAAACATGTTCTTGAAAAATTTTCTGTGGAACATTCGTTATTAAACTTCTTTTACAACTCCTCATCTTTAGAATCCATGGTACTATTAGTTGTTCTATTTGCCAAAGATCTCAATGCTTCATCATCATTTATTTATAGAGATGTATAAGTATGCACAACACACTGGAACATTGCTATTATATTCACTGTCCAACATTTGCATACATATCCCTTGTCTATTTGGGAAACTTTTGTTTGAATGTTCTAATTACCACAAAATAAAATTATTAAAAGAGTTTGATTTTCAAAAATCAATGACTTTGGAAAAAGTGATGTTAGTATAATTGGGTTTGGGCTAGAGACCCATTTAGACACTAGGACCAAATATAAGCCCATGCTTAAGCAGTAGTATAAGAAAAAACTAGTTGAGCAGTTTAATACACTATTATAGTGTATTTTGCATGAAAGATAGAAAGAAGTACAAAAAAGTGTGTGCAAATGAGAAGTGTATGTGCAATACATGAAACAGAGAGTGTGGCATGTGAAGCACTATGTGTGCTTGTGTTTACAGAGAGTACTATAGAGAAACATAGATAGATGTGGAGAAAATCAAGAGAATTTTCTCCCATCTTTGATAAGTGTGTAGGTACTTTGCATCGTGATTAAAGGGAACTTTTCGGATTTCGATCTGCGATCATTCCCTGACCTCCTGTGATTAAGCATTGCACTAGGGGAAGCTCAGTGAAGCAGCCGTCTAGGGTCCCTGATCCTTAAGGGCCTCCAAATTGTATAAAATATATATAATTTTTTTTTTTTCATATATGACTAATATATGATTTTAAACTAACAAACTCATAAATGAGTTTAAAATAGACTCATCAAACATGTAATTTTTTAAACTAACAAACTCATAAATGAGTTTAAAATAGACCCACTGAACAATTTTTTTTTTAAGAAAGGCCAACAAATTATAATACCCAATTATCATTCTCAAATTCTTACACCAAGTCAAACGTGGGTTGAAGCTTATATTCCTATTCCTAACACTAATTATCTTTTATATATCTAAAACGGGAAAATAATGGTACAACACTACTCATATCACTTATTAGATAACCAGAAGCAGACATCGAACAAAAATCAAAAAATCAAAAATCGAATTAGGGTTATTCAAAACTTTCTTAAATCTTACTACGAAAATTCATAATTCAAATGCAAAATCTCAACTTGAAATCTCAGGGCCTCATAAATTTATTTTCTATAGTTCGCCTCGGGTCCCGAAAATCTCAGGACTGGCCCTATCGGTGATATAACCTATGTTTGGTCCGCTTCCGCCATAATATTTGGATTCTGACGATGAACGTTAATCTGATTTATTTTTGTTTATTTTACGAATTATTCTTCATTAGTATCAGAGCATGTTTGAGATTGTATTCTGTTAGATGAATGCCATGTTAAGATTTTTGTTTATTTTTGCGATACGATGTTCGTGCCAAAGAAATAAACACAAAATGGCATAAGACCATATTCCCATACACATGTTTTTTTTCTTCTTAATAATTTTTTCTGGAATGTGAATATGCGTATGTATGCAATAATTTATTTGGAAAAATTTACAATGATTCAAAGGCATGCAATTGTTTTTGAAAGGTTTCTGGAATATATCATTGTTTTTGAGTTTATACAAATGAATTAATTCAAAAGTTTGTGCATGAATGCATCATTACTTTATTTTTTATTTTTATTTTTTGAATATATAACTGCGTATATATATATATATATATGTGACGATGATATATTCTGGAAATTGTTGCCATGTGATAACTTCAAAATTGAGAGAATTTTGAAGAATTAAAATATGAAACCCCTAACTTTATCGGGTCAAAAATTCATTGTTATTTTTTTTTTCTCTGCGATCATGGTACCATTAGAAGGAACGTTCTGAGAGCTTTCCAATGATAGGTTATTTGCATAATAACCTATCATTGGAAAGCTCTCAGAACGCTGTACACCCGCCCTACGTACAGTGGGTGAATAGTTATTTTACTCCAGAATGTGTTCATTTCTAATCCGCCTCCAACCCGCTGTACGTACAATGTTTGTACAGCGGTTTGGAGGCGACTGGGCACCAATATAGCGAATTTTGGCCAATTTTGAAGGGCAATCTTGTCCTTTCACATCCCATTCGTGCCCTAACCTTTCAACTCTTTAAATACCCCCATTTTGGTCTGAAAGGGGACCTCTTCTTCACCTCACACACCTCAAAATCGAAATCCCCTTCACTTTCTTCCTCCTCCATCTTCTTCCCCAAATAAGTGAGAGCATCAAGCTCCCAATGAGGTTTTTCCTCCATGGGAGCTCACCATATATCTCCACCACCCTTTTTACACTACATCCACCCATCTAGGAGTAGATTACAAGAAGAATGGAGTGGTCTTTGGACCAAAAACAAGCTAGGAAATCAAGGAGAGCTTGGAGTAGTTGTTTTCATGGGTTGTCTCCTTTAAACTCATTTCTTTTTGTATTTCTTGTTTTCTTGGATGTAATCACCAATTTTGGAATTTTGTAAACCTACACCTTGTGCTATATATGTATGATTGTTCTTATATTCTTCGAGTTTTGTTCTACTCTTTGATAAATCCATAATTTTCTCTCTTATTATGATATTCATGTGTGTGGATGGTAAAAATTGATATGTATGCATGAATGGGATTAGGAGTAGAGTAATTTAAATTAGGAGTAGTGTAATTTAGCTTCCCAAGATATTTTGTATGTTGATGAGTGAGCCAAAATGCCATGTTTAGAATGATTTGAGTGTTTGAGTATTAGATCCAAAGAGTAGGGAAAGCTTGGTTGATTAAGCATTCACATGCTAGATTAGGCTTGTGTTCCATATTCTTGTGCTTAATGGTCTTTTTATTAAGGCACAATTGCTTATCCCATGGCTTGGGTTGGGTGATGAATTGATTTTGGTGAATTCCTTAATCAAGAGAATGAACCCTTAACTTGAATTGAATGTTTTTAATGATAACAATCAAGTATTTGCACATTGTTGTTTGGTGAGCTTGTCCCATTTTTAGCCATCCATCTTAGGGAGATTTGAGAGATAAGGAGAGAGCTTTCTTTATGAAAGAGTTGAGCATTCATGAGATTGGAGACCGCCGTAATAGTATAGTGATGAGTACATATCAGATTGACAACCGAGAAAACCCAGTGTTCAATTCCTGGTTACGGATGAGGTCTCCTTTCTAAATATTTTGTATTTCTTTCTTTGTTTTTTTTGTATCATTGTTGATGTGTACTATCATTCATTAGGGATTTGATGTAGACCTAGCATTGTTGCCTCTTCTATTAAATATGTTTATTGATGGTTGAGTGGTCATTTGAAGTGCTTAATGCTTTTGGGTGGTTAGCCACCACTTGAATGAACCTTGGTTGTTGTGTGAAGGATCGAGAGATGAAGAACGCAACGTGCACGAGTAGATTGGTCACTACATACAGGGTAAGGTAGAGATACGTGAGGCTTTTACATGGATAGTCGATCTATGTGTCTCATAGTTTACATTGAACTCGTGTGCAGTTCAGGTAACCATCCGTTGATAGGTTGCCGGTGCATGTGGGTATAGCCTTTGTTACTTGAGAGAGAATATTGGTGAGGATTAAGTGAGCACGGCTTTCAACATTGACGATGTATGTTTGTGTGACATTGTGTGATTGCTATGGTTGAGTTATTTACTTAGTGTAACCATTTATATGCCACATCTCTCACATCCATTCTATCTTTGTAAATACATTTGTATATAAGTTATATTTTCTTGCAATATTTACATTTACTGCACACAATAACACACACGCCTATGTTCGTGTTTGGCAAACTAGTATATGTTGGCGGATTCCACCTCTTTGAGGAATTATACCCTCACTTGTCAATGTGTTAGTCTCTGTGACTCGCGCGCTAGTGAGGTCGAACTTAATACATCTTTTGATACACCTCAACAATGTGTCATCAAAATCAACGATTTAAGGAATTGTTTAACAAGAAATGTATAGAAAGATATTTATTTATTCCTAGGGCTCCGCAATGAAATGGTGTAGCGGAAAAAAGGAATAAAACATTGTTGGGAATGTTTAAATCTGTGATGGCATAAGTAAATCTTCCAGTATCTTACTAGAAGATATGTCAATTGATTGCTGCCTACATATTTAATCTTGTTCCGCTAAATCATAAACTTCCACACCTTATGAACTTTGGATAGATAGATAATTTGGTCCCACTAATTTGCGACCTTAGGGTATGCAAATTATGTTCGTAATCCATCTCTTAGAAATGAGAAATTGGATGCAAGAAGATAGAGTGTATCTATGTTTGATACTCTATACATTCCAATAGATATATAAATAATGGTGTACAATCAGATAGAAGTGTGACTGAATTAGAATCACAAGATATTATTATTTTAGAGAATGAATTTTCTAGTTGAGGCGGAATTGATATAGATATCTAATTTTATGAATTGGACAATCTGTGTTAATACATGAGTGGAGGTAAATAGAGATTTGCATGGATTCTCCAACCCTAGTGGGAGTGGAAGTCTAATTAGATCCTTCATCTTTAGTGGGAGTGGAAGTTTAACTGGATTCTCCATCCCTAGTGGGAGTAGAAATCCACATGGATGTTTCATCCCTAGTGGGAGTGAAATAACTGTTGAATTAGATACCGTGATAATTTACCAACTTGTTGAAATAATGGTAAAGTTATCCCATGTCATCTTTCAGAGATTGAAAGTGAGACCATGCTCCTTGTAGGACTTGGTGGTAAGATGACATGATTTCATGTTATTCTTACCACCTAGGTTCAAGCCACAGCTTGGTAGCATCGTCAATCTGAGATTGAAAGTGAGAATTTGATGATTGCTTCACTTGACAGTGTGATGAGGCCGTTTGTACTCAACAAAACATGTATTTATATCTTCACTTGAAAACCATGCTTTAACCACTTAGGAATCCACTTAGGATATAAAGATTAGTAAAATGGTAAGTAAGGATTCGTTCTACAGGGAATTAGAGTAATTAGTTGGATTAATTAATTAATCTTAAATGCAATGAAGTAAATCATGGTAAGTTGGATAGGGTATGGTGTGAGAAATCATCAAACATACAAGTAAAATAAATGTAACAAAAATGATAGGGAAAATAGAATGCTTAACAATCTTTGATAAGAAAATGGAATGTAATCAATTAAGAGAATACTAAGGAAATGATGGAGTTTCAAGTGGATTATGGGCAATGCTTATCAAGCTAACTTTAATGAACTAATCTCATACCTATGAACCATTTGTAGTCTTAGATGTGAATAGGCCGTCGAAACATAACTCAAACACTTCCCACCAAAATGTCTAACCGATTAAAGAGAGGGGGTTAAGGTGGGATCAGTTATTTACAAATTGAGACTTAGATTATTGTGGTTGATATACCCTCCAATAATCTATCCTATTCACTATGTTCCTAATCAATCAAGGGTCTCAATCCAAGATTAATTATATCACAATTTATCCTAAACAAGAGTATATTCACCTAGTGGTATACAATGCCAATTATATAATGAATAAGATCTAGTTATCAAATGAATATAACACAAATAGAGATTTAAATAGAAAATAGCTTAAGCAAAACCCAAATCCAAATGTTCCTCACATCAATCCCCTATAATGTGATTTAGTTATACATAGTTACAATCAAAAGCAAAGAAGTAATAGATAAGGAAATCACCCTTGGGCCTCCTTATTTAGTACTTGATCCTTCCTTCCTTAGATGCTCCTAGTGTAAAGAATTGTAGATGAGGATGTGTCTAGATGGATGGATGTCTAATGGGTAGTGAAAAAGGTAGGGAAATGTAGAGAATGGGGAGAGAGGAATGGTTAGGTGAAGTAATCAAGATTTGGTGTTGAGTTTTAGGATGGAAAAGGTAGTCCAAGATTAGAGATGGAGGAAGTTAAATGTATGAAGTATGGAAGAGAGAATGCTAGTTTAAATCTGAGAATTTCATGCTTGGAAGTCCTTTTTTCAAATTGGAGAAGAAGAATATTTATATTGGCTCTCGGATCTTTACTATAACTGCTAGAAATGCTAATGTGGCATGTGTCGCGGTCGTGTTTTCATGGTTTTGGAGACTACGACGCCACTACGGCAGACAGTTATTCGTCATTCGATCTAGTTGTCACGGTTGATTCTCATCTTTTTTGTGGTTGTGAAGACAACGACATCTGAAGGGTGACAATGGGATCCAAGTTCTTGAAAGTGGTCGATGTTTGGTCACGCAACGACACAACGACACTAACAGTGACGCTGAACCTGATTGTCTTCTTTGGTTTTCTTCTTCTCTATCGCGGTTATGGCCTAACAGTGACACTAAACCACGCCGACATACCTGATTGATTTATCAGGATTTCTTCTCTCTGTCGTGGTTATGGCCTATCAACGACAGTGCCGCGACATTTCTTGGCTTAGATCTTCATTGCTTCAAGCCTTTTGTCACGGTGTGCACAAAGGCGACACCTAAAACATCGACCATGCCCTATTTTTCACCCTTTTGCACTTTTTGTATCAAGTTCTTCTCTATCTTCACAAATGCCATTGTGGCACTAATAAACCTGAGACACTTGATTAACATATTTAAAACATGGGGAAATGCTTGAGAATCAAGTGAAAAGAGAAGGAAATGGGGGCCAAAATCTATTTATTTTGGCCCGATCACAGTGATGAGCCAAAATTTTTTATTTTTTTTAATTAGGCTATCACTTTGTTTACTAAGAATTACGAATTAAAGCAATGGAAGGAGAGATGGAGTCTAGAAAAAGTAATCATGTCCGGGACTTGATCTACTTACCGCCTGGTCTTTAGACCATTGTGAACAAATGGGTTCCACATATCATACGTAAGACAGTAAGCACTATTGAAAGGTATAAAGCACAATTAGCAGCGAATGAAGAGATTTTTCCTATTGAGGTAAAGTTTTCTTCCATACGCCTTATTCTAGCACTTGTGGCACATATAAACCTGAAATTACATCAGAAGGATGTAATGATTGTAATTCTCAATAGAGAACTAGAGGAAGAGATTCACATGGAACAGACTATAAATATTTTGTTTCAAAAGATCAAAAGCACATAAGTATGCTTCCTTAAATAATTAATATATGGTTTGAAACGATCCTCTACTGAAAATATACAAAGTATGTCGAATACAACCTGGGGGGGGAGAGGAATGCACAAAGTCTATCGAATACAACCTGGGTAGGGGGGATGGGTGAGGGGGGGAATAGGTTTTAATCAAAATTAATTACCAACTTTCGATTAATCAATATTATCAAAATTGAATCATATCACCCAATTACAATGAACAAGCAATCAATGAAATATAAGTGCGGAAAACAATAAAAACATGTTGATTGATTTACATGAGAAATCATATCACCCAATTACATGATTGGGTGATATAATTTAATTTTGATAAATATTTGATAAAAACACATTTATCAAAATTAAATCATATCACCCAATTACAACCACTATTTGAATGAAAGTTTACAGCCTAAGTTGCCTCTAATCACACCATCCTTGGTCACTAACACATTTGATTCTACCCGCAAGCCTTTAATAGTGATTCTAGATCAAATGCTTGTGCACTAACACTCTTAGTCGCAAGACTTGACTCAAGAAGAGATTAAATAACATAAGTGAATATATTAAAATGTTATAAATACAATTAATGATAGGCAAACACTAAATGCTTAATTAGGAAATTAAATATTCAAGCAATAATTCATAATTATCAATGTCTAGATGCAAAACATAAAGACTTAGCTAGATAAGGCAAGAATGTCCAAGATGCAAGCTATCATGAAGAAACAATCTTAATCAACAAACATTGACTCAAACATATTTAAAATAAGCTTAAGAAAATAAGTCATGCATTTAATCACACAATAAATGCTAAACCTAGGCAAGGACGAACAATAGTAGTAATAATGAAATCTAAAACATGTTCAACATATCTAGTCAGGAAAACAAACAAGACCCATGCTTGGATGATGAATAAATATGTTAGATGTACATGGGTTTTGAGATTGATTAGGTAAAAATGGAGTCTTGAAGCTCTCTCTCTCTCTAAGATTTACTTTCTCTAACTAAAGGTCTGATTTTTAGCTTTAAGAGAAGCCAAGGAAAGAAGATGTTGTATTTATATGGTCCAAAAACAAGCTGGTGTGAAAAATAAAAAATACCCAAAAAATGGGCCATTCGGCGGTCATGGCCACCGAATGCCAACCGTCGAACAGCTTTAGAAAATCTCTAAAATAGAACGACGGTTTGTGTTCAGCAGCCACCAACCGTTGATCACCAACAACAGAATGTAACCAGAGGTTTCTGGTTTCAAACGGTGGTTTCAAAACAGCGGCCTGACAATCGATCACTGACTATCGATTCCCAAAAGAAAGGAACCAAAAAGATGTGATAACTTCTTAAGCGATCGATTATCTCGCTTATACAAGCACACCACAGTGCAAGCGTGGACGTTTCCAAACAAGGATTGGGAAACAAATTACCACACGCAAAAGCCATACTTAAATTTAAAAAGGAAGTGCATGTGTCCTTATGAATGCAAGACTAACTAAGATCATGCAGATAAGTGTGTGTGTGTGCAACTAGACCTCTTTAAAGAGTCAAGAACAAGTGGTATACATTTTAAGAGCTCTTGAGCTAGAGTATTTGGAGAGGCCATTGAAGCTTGATCACGAACAACGAAGAGCCTTATCTACCCTTATATAATAAACCCTAATGTGGTTTGACAACAAAATAAGTTAATAAAAATATGAGGAACTTGCAATCTTCCTCTTTGGCTATTTCGTTACAAAACCACCACTCATAAAAAATCCTCACAAAAAAAACAAGCTAATGGTCAACAAATATTTTTCTACATTACATAGAGATACCTAAGGTCTAGATATTCAAGTCTTCAATCTCTTGTAGAGTAAACAAACCCTACAACACATAACAACTACACATTCTAAGATAAGTGTATGTGAGGTGATAAAAAATAAAAACATTTGCATTAAAGTAAAGCAATATGAAATAGTGCAGTGCAATGCTCTTCCTAAATGGGTTACTCCCCATCAAAGCATAATCTTCCCACAACAAACAACATAGCAAAAACTCCCCTATCTTTCATACATACTACTCCCCATTTTTGTCATGAGATAGACAAAAAAGTATCTCCAACCGGGTTGCTTTAGTAAAGAGAGTTATTAACACAAAAGATATTCACATTATCATATACAAGATCTTTTTACAACTTAAATAATTGAGAGAGATTCAAGGAGATTTATCTTAAAGAAAACGTGTGATGTTGTTGCTTTGTATGCAAGACATATAACATCAAAGTTCAAACAATGGTATTTAGCAAAGCAAACATCAAAAGGGTTTCTAAAGAATTCAAACCAATTTGTACCCTTTTATTATAAGCAAGCAAGATATAGTTTCTAAAAATTATTGTAAGAAAAGAGCAATTATTTCAATCCTTAAAGGCAAACCAAGACATGGATATATAAAATCCTATTTGATTTTTTCGGATGAGATATCCGCATGATAGTAGCCTTGCTTACACCTTTGAGAAGAGAGACTAGACTACATTGGATGTAACATCCTTATTGAATGAATGGATAATTGATTGTAGTCTTGTTATTTGCTTTCACACACATTTGCCTTCAAAGTTGTGCAATCAAAAATATCATGCATATCAATTTGAGCATGTCATAATAAAATTCTCATGTCAAGGAGATAAATTATAGGCCATTCAAGTGTACTTCCCAAATAATTCTCCTAGTCCAAAAATGTATTATTGAACCTAAAAGTGACATGGATTACAAACAAAGCAAAAGTGCACACTTATTATATAAAATACTATATAGGCATATATGTGCAACCCAGTTTCTCAAGCAATTAATGAAGAAGCATAAAGTTGATCAAATTTTTGCACATTTCAAGACATCTAAGTTCACTCTCTTTGCTTGAGCTCCTTTCATGGGGTCAAAACCAAACCAAATCAAGGCATATGGAAAATCCCAAAGACCTACTAAGTGCCTTGGACTTGAACCTAGTTGAATCTAAGGGCTTTGTGAATAAATCCGCTAATTGATCATTGGTTCTAACATGTTCAAGTGCAATGCATTTGTTTTCAACTAGCTCTATAATAAAGTGATGTCTAATATCTATGTGCTTAGTCCTAGAGTGCTGTACCGGATTCTTGGAATGTTAATAGCACTCAAATTATCACAATAAAGAGTTAGAGTACCTTGATCAAAGCCATAGTCCACAAGCATTTGCTTCATCCATAAGAGTTGTGTGCAAGCACTCCCTACGACTATGTATTCAACTTCAGTTGTGGACAAAGAGATGGAGTTTTGCTTCTTACAAAACCAAGATATAAGGTTGTTCCCAAGAAAGAAACAACCTTCTAATGTGCTTTTTTGGTCATCACAATCCCCCTACCCAATCTGCATCATTAAAGCCAACCAAACTAACATTGGTGTCAAAAGAGTACCATATCCCATAGTTGGATGTCCCATTCACATATTAAATGATTCTCTTCACTACGGAGAGATAGGAATACTGTAGGTCTTGCAGCGGAAAAAAGATAGGTTTTAAAATTATCTTAGACCTCTTTGGTATACATGAATATGATAAGGGATTTGTTTAATACCTTTGAAGCTTACTTCTTCGTTTCTTTTCGATCCGTCTCCACTAAGTCTTCCGACCTATGACCTACGATCTAACAACTATGTGTGGGCACGTCACAGATTTTGGGAGTACTTGAATGAAGGCTATAGAGATGGAGAAGACAACCCCTTGTCTTCTTACTGGGGTTTGGCCAAGCTTGAGGGAAGAAGAAGTTTTTTTTTTTTTTTTTCTCTTTCTCTCCTTATTGCCGCTCTCTCTCTCTCTCTCTCTCTCTCTCCTGTATTAAGGTTAGGTTATTTTGTTTCTTGATTTTATCTTCATATATTATCAAGAGACTAGGGTTTAAGTGACTAAGTTAAGATAGGATTCTAAATCCTATATTAATCTTTTTGTTGTCACTAGAACTTGAACCCTAGACCTCTTTAAAGTAAATAAAATAATCTCTATTATTTTATTCATTTGCTTTTGTCAAGGTTCAAACTTGCAACCTACAACCTCCGATTAACAATTAATAATTCTTAATTACTAATTTTATCCAAGTTACTTTCGTAACATAATTAATTGGACTATCCAATTCACTGTGAGCCTTGTTACCAAAAATCATAATGGGCTAGCATGCAAGGGGACCTAATGGATCCATAGTTTTGAGCTCCAATAATACTTAGAAAAAATTAATTAAACTCTTTAATTAATATTTCACCATTATTAACCTCAGAGTTATTCCATTAAAAATCGAGGTTGCACTCTTGTAACTGTTGATGTTTTACACAACTAAAATATCAGTGTCCATCGATATAGCTGTTACATATGGTATGATCCTCCACAAGCAGTTCATAATTAGAGCTAGGTCATAAAGTTCGTTATACCTTTCTAACTATATCTTCTCTTTTAAGTACCATTGATTCTCTAATGAATAATTATATCCTTCCTTCTTTTACGGAAGAAGGAGAGCACTCTTAATCGTTCAAGTCCCGAATCAACCCTTAAGGGAACTAATTCTCTACTTCTCGCAAGGAGTGGATTCCTCTATTGTGTGCATACCTTCCCAGCCACAAGCTAAACTGTGATTCCTAGATACGAAGTTATTGATCAGGAATGCTACTCTGATCTCACCTATGGTATGTGAAGAAACGTGATCTAACTTGAAGGAGATAGTAAGACACTCAGGATTTAGATCACCCATATACAACCATCATTTGTCGATATATATTTGAATCTCTACATAAAATGGATCTTGGTGATAGATTCAGATATATTGTGGCCCAGCCCTATATGATCATATCATATAAGGTGCCTCTATTCTCATATCACCATATGAGTAGTCTAAGATAAGACCACCATACATTACAGAATGGATCATAGCTATAGATTAACCACAAATAAAGTACCCAACTTTATTCGCTTTCTATGGACTCTTTAGATTGTACGTCTCAAACGGAATTCCCCTATATATGACATTTATATACTCATTTTGAGATTACATCTAGCAATTTTGGATGTTTAGCACATATGATATAAGTGTATGAGTCATATTAATTGAATGAAAATACTACTTCTTTTATTAATGGATTTATAACATTTACAAATTACAAGCTTAAGGGCATAAATCCCAACAAATCCTTGGGATCCGTTTGGTACCTAGCACACGCACCCCCACCCCCACTAAAAGCTATATCGGACCTGCTTGCGGTCAAGTAAAGAAAACTACCAATCATGCCATGATAAAAGCTTTGGTGCACACTCTTGCCACTAACATCCTTACTTAGCTTCAAGGTGGTACTCATGGGTGTATCACATTGTTTGGCATTCTGACGAAAACATTTTTATCGTTAGAAAAGATCATCTGTCTAAGATATTTATAAAACCTAGCAATGCCTCAAAATGTTTTCAAAAATACAAGTATGGTGGCAAGCAAGGGTTGTCCACAAAGATCGGAGGTTAATAGTGACTAGATTAGAGTTAATAAACTAAAGTGCATAAAAATAAATTTTAATGGTTGGGTTTGAAAAACTAACATTAAGACGCAAATGTCAATTAAACTAATTAATCTAAAATGCAACTACAATTAATATGAATATGGTGTTATAAGATAACGAGATGAGTGGGAGTCATTGCAATCAAAACACAAATAGTGGGCAATCCATCCTTTATGAACCAATTTGATTAATTAGGGCTAATATACCTTTAAGGGTGATTTAGAATCCATAACTCTCACTCACAACTACTTGGTTGGATTTAGAGAGATAGAGACTCTTATCACATCAACTCTCTACTACACAACTACTTGGTTGGTTTATGATAGAGTCCCTCCTTAAGCTTAGATATATTATAATGGTTAGGGATGGCTTGAAAGGGCATATTCTCAATCCACCCCTTTCCATCGAAGCCGTGATGCATCGGAAGATTCATGACACATCAGTTCCATTCAATTTAGCTAATTTTAGTCACCTTAAAAGTGGGTATCTAACTTGTCTTGAGAGATGGCATATCTACTCAATCCAAGAAGATATATATTACAATTTAAGAACTCAAAATAAATTGATACTAATCATGAACCAATAGACGGCATATCTATTTAATTCAAGATGCAATTAATTGCATAGGAAATCATTGAATGAAACTAAATAATCAAATACAAGAATATGGTGGAAAACCCACAATCCATGAATTAATACATTAACTCCTAATTTGAGTTTAACTACTTATGCTAATTACAAAATTAAAGCTAAGATATGAGAGTAAGAGAAGACCCATGTAGAGACTCCTACTTCTTGAAGCTTGAATCCAATCTTCTAGTAGCCTTCTTGAGTAGGAAATGATGAAGATGATGTAAGATGGTTTGGATTTGGTGAGGAATGATTCCTAAATCTAAGGTTAGTGGTTAGAGGTGTAGAAGGGAGACAAATTTCATGCTGGAAGAGTGTGGAGGAAGAGAGTTTCGAAATAAGAAGAAGATATATTATAGGGTTTCCAAAATTAGGTCTGAAAACGCTGATGTGGCAAATTCTGGGCACACAGTGTATGGGTCCTTATTTGCACACTGGGTCTTTTCTTGCATCTTCGATCCTTCGGTGTGCGGGTCCTTACCCACACATTGGGCCATTCTGTGCGGGTAACCTTACCTACAATGCACCAGCACACTGCCTCGTTTCTTGAACTTTGACCCCGTTTCACACTTGAAAGTCCCATTTTCGTCAACAACATCTGGATCACATTGAATGCCTGTAATCACTATAAAAGAGCCTATTAGACACACAAAAACACTTGAAAAAGAGACAAAGGACATGAAAATGAGGGCCAAAATATAGCACATTTTTGGCACGATCACATTCTCAAGGCCAAATTTCTTCACTAGGTTCTTTGTATATTTAGCTTGAGATATATATATCCCAGTGATTGTGCCAAAATTGTGTTATATTTTGGCCCTCATGTCCTTGTCCTTTGTCTTGTTTTCGTATGATTTTATGTGTCTTATGGGCTCTTTTATTGTGATCGCAGGCATTCGGTGCATTTCGGGTGTTGGAAGCAGAAATCGGGACTTTTGTGTGAAAAATGATCAAATGGTGCAAAGGGGAAGTAGAGGTTTCAAAGTGCGGGTACCTCACCCGTGCACTACCCATACACTGGGAGAATAGGTTGAAAGTTTTGCTCAGTGTGTGGGTCTTCACCCACACACCAATCGTGCACCAACCGCTCAATGGAGAACAGGTTCTTGTTGATGCCTAAAGTGCCTGTACTGTGCGGGTTCCTTACCCACACACTACTCGCACAAACTTCAAACCAAGGAGTAGATCAGATGTAAGAAACGCCATAGCATGAGTACTGTGCATGTTCCTTACCCATGTATTACCCGCACTCTATGCTCGACGGACTTTGCCACATCAGCATTTCAGACCTACTTTTGGGAACCCTATATAAATATTCATTTCAGATCAAAGCCACACGCCCACACACTTATTATGATCTCATTTTCATATTATGACCTCATTTTTCATATCTAAGAACACCTCCCACTCATCCAAATACAATTCATACTAAGTCCTTCACCAAATCAATCCTTCTATCACCAAATCAACCTCCAGTTCACCTAAACTCAATTACCCACTCAAGGAGCTCAACTTTTGCAAGCTTTGGAGAAGAAGAGGACTTGAAGAAGAGGAACTATAACACTCTAATGGGTTCACTCTCCTCTCTTGTTTTCTATATTTTCCTTTATGTATTCATTATAAGTAGCTAAGCCCATTTTTGGAGTTAATGTAATAAACTAAAGGATTGTGTGCTTTCGACCATGTTTTTGATTTGATTATATAGTTTCATTCATTGTGTTTAAATTGTTTTTAATTTACCTCTTGAATCAAGTAGGCACTCCAACTCTTGATTAACTTAGATGTTATTTTCAAACTTAAATGCATTTTATAATCTTCTTGGATTGGGTAGGCACTCCAACTCCCAATTCATGTTTGATTTCGAATTGTGATGTTTCGATGGGTTAAGTAGGCATTCCAACTCTTAGCTCACTATATATGTCAATTTATAATTTTCAACCATAAACACTAAAGATAATTTTAAAACTAAGCTCACTTGAATTGGAAGGGATATGTCGAGAGCACTCCAATTCGATATATCTTGGCTAGTGTGAAAGCAGTGGATTGTGAGCACTCCAATCCAAGCTATCCCGACCACCTTAATCTATCTCAAGCAAGAGTGAATGGGGTGGATTGTGAGCACTCCAATCCAAGCCATCCTAGCAACTCAAGCTAGGAAGATTAGTCCTATATAGATCAAATCGACTCTTAAGAGAATGGATTGCCCACTATTCGTGCTTGTATTGCATTGAATCCTATATCTCTTATAATATCTTATCATTAGCATTCTCACTATCGTAGTCTAGTTTTAGCTTAATTGTTGTAGCACTTTCAGTTAATCAAATTTTCAATCAATCATCACATTTTACTTTTTAGCATTAGTTAACACTAGGGTTTAATTTGGTCATTACTATTCTATCGATCCTTGTGAAACGATACCCCACTTGCCACTTGTTTTGTAAAGCATTTTTTAGTGCAATTTGGGATTTATAAATTTTGTTTGACAAGCGTTTTCTAACAACAAAAACAAACATGTCACCCATCATGCATTTGCTTAATTTGAAAACCTAGAAAATAGTTCAATTCCCCCACCATACTCATCTTAAAGTCATGTGACATGACATCTACAAATTGTTAGACTTTTGACTCATCGGTTGGTCCAAACACTATGTCATCAACATAGATTTGAGCTATAAAGATCTTATCTTTCTTGCTCTTGATGAAAAGTGTTTTGTCGACACTCCCTCTAGAGTAGTCATTGTCGACAAGAAATTGAGTGAGACACTCATACCAAGCCTTCAGAGCTTGTTTCAACCCATATAAAGCCTTCTTGAGGCGATAGACATGATTGAGGTGGTGTGGATCTGCAAACCCCTTTGGTTGCTCAACAAACATTTTTTTTTACAAGTATCCATTGAGGAAGGCATTCTTAGCATCCTTTTGAAAGAGTTTAAACTTATAAATGCAAGAAATGGACAAGAGTAACCTAATGGACTCTAAATGAGCAACTAGAGCAAAAGTATCCTCAAAATCAATACCCTCAACTTGAGAGTATCCTTATGCCACAAGTATTGCTTTGTTTCGCACAATATTGCCCGTTTCATTCGACATGTTCCTAAACAGCCACTTGGTGCCTATGATATTATTGTCATTAGGTCTAGGAACCAAAGTCCAAATCTCATTTCACTCAAACTGATTTAGCTATTCTTTCGTGGCAAGAACCAAAAACTCATCATATAAGGCCTCATCAACCTTCTTGGGTTCAATTTGAGAGGTGTAACGTATATATCTAATTTGATTAGCTATTTGATGCCTAATCCTAACACCCACATCGACATCTATAATAATATAATCTTTGTTTTGAAGATGTCTAGCCCAATGCGCGGGTTCTATAGAGTCCAAATATGGATCTCTATCAAGAGGTTGAAGGACCTCTTCATCTTGGCTTGGCTTCACATGACTTGAAGTCTCACCATTCTTCCCCAAAGGAGAAACATTAACAACATCAACATCCTCATCATGGTTAATAGTCTTAAGCTTAAATACCATTAGATGATTCTATGACATTGCGAGTCTCCAAATTGAAAACTCTATAGACATTACTATTTAGAGCATAACCAATAAATATTCCCTCATCACTCTTAGAATCAAACTTGCCAAGTTGATCACGATCATTAAGAATGTAGCATTTTCTTCCAAATGTGTAAAAGTAGCTAACATTTGGCTTCCTTCCCTTCCATAATTCATAGTAGGTTTGCCTAGTTCTGGGCCTTAAGAAGACTCTATTTCCTATGTAGCAAGCCGTATTGGCGGCTTCATTCCAAAGGTTCTTAGAAACATTGTTGCTAAGCAACATCACAATGGCCATCTCTTGAAGGACCATATTCTTCCTTTCAACAACCCCATTTTTTTGAGGTGTTCTAGGAGACAAGAACTCATGGGAAATACCTACACTATTATAATAGTTTTCAAAACAAGCATTTTTGAATTCTTTCCGATGATCACTCATAATTCTTTTAAGGCTTTTAATATGAGAATCCTTCTCATTTTGAATTTTAGCACAAAGCATTTTTAATTTCTCAAAGGCTTCATATTTTTCTCTAAGGAAATAAGTCCATGTAAACTTAGAGAAATCATCAACACATATAAAAATGTTTCTCTTGCCACCAAGGCTTTCGATTTGCATTAGACCCATGAGGTCCACATGAAGAAGCTCTAATGGTTCCTTGGTGGTGAGTTACTTACCCTTTTTGTACATACTTTTGGTTTGCTTTCCTTTTTGACAAAGACCACAAACTCCATCAATTTTCTTCTGAAGTTTAGGAAGACCACGTAGAACCTTGAACTTTTCCAAGATTCTTAAATCCTGGTAGTTCATATGGCCTAGCCTTTGATAGCTTAACTTTCTCACACTTGAAAAATTATAAAAAATAACACTAGCTTCAAGAAAATAACAATTGTCACTAAATCTCTTTCCTTTCAATAAGGTTTGTCCATTAGACTTTAGAATGGAGTAATCATTCTTACCAAAGAAGATGAAGAGACCCTCATCATTAAGATGAGATATGCTTATGAGATTGGCTTGCAAGCCATTAACATACAAAGTATTAGACAATGAGGGTAAAACAGAAATGTAAATATTTCCTTTCCCTATGACTTTCTTTTTAGACTCTTCACCAAAGGTGACAAATCCACCTTCCTCAATGAAAAGAGATTCAAAGAAACTCTTGTTCCCCGTCATGTGCCTAGAGCACCCACTATCCAAATACCAAGTATTAGAGGCATTTGCCTTCAAAGAAATTTGAGCAACATGTCAAAAATATTCATCTCTTCTAATCCACCTAGGTGATACATTTTCTTTTCTAATAACCATGGGTTCATTGGCTCTAGATTTCCTAGGAACATGCATATTGGCTATAGCTCTATTTCTTTCAACCATGCTATCAATTCTACATTTCTTAATGTATTTAAAGCAATTAGGCATAATGTGACAATCAACACCACAAAAGTGACAGGAAGAAATATAGTAAAAAGTCATACCGTATCCTTGTGAATACATTAGGGCTTTCCCATACCGTTGCGGTTGTCTTTGTTGTTAAACCGGATTATGTTGCTTCTTTGGTTGAGCTTGCATGATTTGCCTTTTGACTTGGTGAAATTTTGGTCGAGGAAAGCTTGGTTGTGGAGCTCTCATTGGTTAAGCTTGAGCTTGACTTCTTGGTGGCATCTTTATTTGGGGACTATTGGAAGACTATCATAGTTCAATCTTCTTCCTAGGATGTTAAGGAGGTTAAGGTTCCTTGATGCCTTCATTTGTGACGAACACCGTCTTGTTTGAAGAAGAGGTCTCATTGACATCTATATATCCAAGGCTTTTCTTGTCACTTGGTTTCTTCCCAATTTAATCAAGTTTCTCCATGCTTGAAGTCATTTTAGCAATCTTATCTCTAGCTTCTTCAAGCTCCTTTTCCATCATTTCCTCATTCTTCTTAGCTTTTTTCACTTCTCCATTTAAGTGAGTCACTTCGGTTGTTAGCTTGAGATTCTCTTCTTTTAGCTTTAGAATCTCATTTTCATCTTCAACCGTGAGCTTTGAATGTGATTGATGATGTCTTTATAGTCCATGTTTTCCTTATTCCCATTGTTGGAGTGAGATGAGGAACTCTCATCACTTGAGTCATCTTCTATTTGTTTCTCCTCCTTTTTTATCACTACTAACTTCTTTGCTCTTATGAGAGGATATGAAGGCAATAAATTTTTCCATATGATATTCATCATCTGAAGATCCTTCTTCCTCTTCTAAGTCATCACTCTCACTCCAAGTCACAATCGGGAGAGATATGTCATTGATAACTCTTATTTCTACACATTGTGTGCCCCTTAATTTCATCTTTTATGCTTGTTTTCTGGTAAAACCGGGTATTTAATATGTTTAAATAAGTGTATCAGGATTTTTTTCCAGAAGAGGGGCTAAAGTGCAAATTTGTGAAAATTTTGGGGCAAAAGTGCAATTTTTAGAAATATTCGGTGCCCTTGTAATTATGCAATTAGGGGCCGTCGAAAAGGGACCAGAGGACCTTCATTTTGCAATTCGGCGGCCTATGGCCGCAGAATAGGGTGTAATTTTCAAGGGTGGAATTTTGACGAAAGTTTCCTATAGATGGCTCATGTTTCGAGGGTCATATCTCTCTCCTTCGATCGAACTAGGTTTCATGCTATCTATGGTTGGAAAGATCCAGAAGTCTTCTTTTCAACGGTTCTTTAAGAAGGTAATTCTGATATTTGTAGAGAAAGTTATGCTTGTTTCCGTAACAGTGCGTGTTGTTAGAAACCCATCCGCGAAGCCCCCAAAATCAACCACTTATGAAGGGCATTTTCATCATTTCCCCAATTTCTACCCTAAAACCTCCTCCCCACTATATATATATATCCCCTTTTTCTCTCAGTTTTCATAGAACCCCTTCTCTCCCCCTCTCTCTCTTCCGCCCAAACACGTTTCTCTCCATTTTTTTCATCTTTTTCACTTTCTCCACCACATAATTGAGAGATCCAAGCTCCCATGGAGGTTTTTCCTCCATGGGAGCCCACCATACATCACCACCACCATCTTTTCACTTCCTACACCATATTTAGGAGTAGATTACAAGGAAAAAGAGTGGTCTTTGGACCAAAACAGGGCTAGGAAAGCTAGGAGCTTCTTTGGAGGGTTTGTATTCAAAGGTTGTCTCATTTCTACTCTTTTCTCGTATTTCTTGTTTTCCTTTATGTGTAACCCCAATTTGGGGATATTGTAAACCTACACTTATTGCAATATATGTATGATCGTTCTTATATTCTTTGAGTTTTGTTTTACTCTTTGCTTATTCATGATTAAAGCCCTTGTTGTGATATTTCATATGTGTGATGGGTCTAAATTGTTATGTGTCCATGAATGGGATTAGGAGTAGTGCAATGTAATCTAGGAGTAGAGTAATTTAGCATCCCATGATTATTGATTGATTGATGGATGATTCAAAATACCATGTTTAGAATGATTTGAGTATTGAGATTTAACTCTAAAGAGTGGGAAAAGTTTGATTGATGCATGTATTTGCTAAATTAGACTTTGGTTCTATATTCTTGTACTTAATGGGTCTTTGTTTTCAAAGGCACAATTGCTCACCCATGGCTTGGGTTGGGTGATGAATTGATTTAGGGATAATTCCCAAATCGAGAGAATGAACCCCTAACTTAAATTGAATAGTCTTAATGAATATCAATCAACTTGTTGCATGTAGTTGTTTGGTAAGCTTGTTTCCATTTTTAGCCATATTAGGGAGATTGATTAAACTGAATCCTTATCTAGAGTAAAGACAAACCGAATTCCTCTTGTGCTCGTGTAGTTATATGAGTATTTCATTGCTTAATGCTTTCACTTGGTTAGCCACCTTGTGGATGATATTTAGGTTGTGTGTTATATATCGCGTGGTTCACATTAACATGTTTAACATGATATCCTCTACATTTGACCAGACAGTTGAGAGATCGCTAGGCTGGCATGTAGAGCTCGTGTGTGTGTCCACAGTCCTTAATAAATCCAAGTATTTATGTATGGATGTAATCTCTAAGACATCGAAAGAGATTAGAGATTAATTAAGGGGACATGAGCATATAACATGCATGTTGTATGGGTATCTCGTATTCTTAATGCTTTTACTTGGTTGCCATCCCGTATTTGGTTAGCCATTATGAATGAATTATTGGCTATAGTATGGCCCACGCGATTGTGCATTACATACCCAACGAAATAACCACTATATATGACTAAAAAGTGAGAGATACGCTAGGCTAGCATATAGGGTTCATATGTGTGTTCCACAATTCTAAATGAATTCATGCATTCCATGGATGTGATTTCTAAGACTCGAGAGAGATTAGAGATCAATTAAGGGGACACGAGCCTATGATATACTTGCACATTGAGGGACTAAGTGAGCTAGAGCTTAATTGGGAGGATTGTTACGGTTGAATCGTTTCTCTAGTGTAACCACATTTCATGCATCTCTCCATTCCATCCTATCATTGTAAATATTATGTTATGTAATTTATATTTTATTTATATTATTATTTACACATTTGCGAATCCGCAACACATGAGTTCTCTCGGAGTGTTGTAACAATAGTTAGAACCTAGTAACGGTCGGCGGATCCCACCTCCCTGCGGAACGATACCCTCACTTGTCGCTGTGTTAGTCTCTGTGACTCGAGCGCCAGCGAGGTCGAACTTAAATGTTCATCTTTTGACCGACACTGCAACGACGTGTCGTTAGTCATATGCCACCACACTCATAGCATTGGATGCCTTCTATATTGTTCTTCTCTTGACTTGGTTCAAACTTCTTGAAATGGGTTTTCTTCATCAATTCTTTGCCTTTGGATCCAAAACCCTTCTTTTCAAATTTTATAAACTTTTTAAATCTTTTCATCATTTAGGCCACGTCTTCATCCGAATCATCATCCTTCTTCTCAATCTTGAAGGTCTTCAATACTATTCCCTTTTGCTTCTTGGGTGGTGTAGATGTAGGAACCTTTCTAGACTCATAGGCTAAGAGCCTTCCATTCATTTCACTCGGTTTCATCTTCTTATAGTCACTATTTTCTTCAAGTGCCATCACCTTGGATTCAAACCTATCGGGAAGTGACCTCATGATATTTTACTTGATCATTCTATCCGAGTATAGGTTACCTAGTTGATGGCTTTGATTCACAATGTCAATTAACTTCACTTGAAAGTTATTGAAGCACTTATGCTCCTTAATCCTAATTGTCTCAAATTGTGTTTGGAGGACTTGGAGCTTAGAATCTTGAACCACCTTGGTTCCCTTATGAGCCGTCTCTAGTATTTCCCATGCTACTTGTGCATTCCTAGTAGTTTGGATCAATTTATATTAATTGTCGTCTATAGCACAAAGAATGGCATGCACTGCCTTGTTGTTCCATTTAGAGGACTCGAATTTTTGAGAAGTCCACTATGACTTTGGCTTAGGGACAACACTACTATCCGTGACATTCATTTCCGAAGGAGTATAACCATCATCTATTTGGCAAAGGTACGACTCCATCTGGCTATTCCATAAGGCATAATTCACCCTGATGAGCAAAGAGGTCTTGTACTTAAGGCTCCCTCATTTCCGTCTCCAAGGATCACCTAAGTATGTTTATGAACCCGCTTTGATACCAATTGAAAATACACATGGTGTGTCTAATACCACCTAATTTTTTTTTTTTTTTTTTGGGGGGGGGGGGTTATCAAAATTAATTACCAACTTTTGATTTATCAATATTATCAAAAATTAAATCATATCACCCAATTACAACAACAAGTAATCAATGAAATATAAGTGCGGAAAAACAATAAAAATACGTTGATTGATTTACGTGAGAAACTCTCTAACTGGGTAAAACTCACGGGCTATCCATCTAGCCATTATCGATCATCAAATCCGTTATTTGAATGAAAGTTTACAACCTAGGTTGACCTCTAATCACATCATCCTTGGTCAGTAACACATTTCATTCTACCCGCAAGCCTAATAGTGATTCTAAATGCTTGTGCACTAACACTCTTAGTCATAAGACTTGATTCAAGAAGAGATTAAACAACCTAAGTGAATATATTAAAATATTCTAAATGCAATTAATGCTAGGCAAACACTAAATGCTTAATTAGGAAATTAAATATGCAATCAACAATTCCTAATTATCAATCTCTAGATACAAAACGTAAAGACTTAGCATGAGAGGGAAAAACTGTCCTAGATGCAAGCTATCATGAAGAAACAATTTCAATCAACAAACAATGACTCAAACATATTCAAAATAAGCTTAAGAAAATGAGTCATGCATTTAATCACATAATAAATGCTAAACCTTGGCAATAATGAACAATAATAGTAATAATGAAATCTAAAACATGTTCAACTTATCTAGTCATGAAAACAAAGAAGACCTATACTTGGATGATGATTGAAGATTATAAGGATCTATATTTTGTGATTGGCTTATTTCATGACATACCACATTGGGGATGATTGTGTAATGGGTAGCTTAGGTCATCTGGACTATTATCAAGGCAAGCTTCCAAGCATCTCCATGACATCAAGATCAAGAGCTTTGAAAGGTATATCACTTGACTTTGATTCCTGAAGAGATTAGGTGCACACACACACACACACACACACACACATACCTCATGCATGTTTTGTTCATCTTGCTTTTGTGTTGTAATTGTTTATATGTGTGCATCCATTTCACACTTCACACTTGCATGACATTCATATAAGTTAGGTGTGGTTTAGTGTGTTGAAAAGAGTCTTTCTCTTTACTGCGGCTTGGACCACTGGGTATACCGCGACATGTACTCGTGCCTACACCGCGATTAGCTCCAGAGAGGTTCATGTTGTTGTTTACGCAATGCATACCTCCTACCTTCACAGCAGCCCCAACCGTAGTGCATTCTAGAAGATTAGTTTCTTTTGTTATGCGGTATGGGCATTACCCGTACGTGGTATAGGTAGCAGTCTGACAGGGATTTTGTCAAAACGGTGCAGTTTTGAGTGGGTTATATATATATATATGTATATCCCACTTTCCCCTTTCAGCTGGCCTTTAAGAACCCTAAATCACGAAAATACTTGTTCTTGAGAGGGCATAGGGTCTCTTGTGAGAGAAAGCACCAAGATTGCTTCTTTTACTCTCTAAACCCAAAACCCATCTCCATCTTGCATCATTCAACATCATTTGAGCATGGGTCTTCATTGTTTCATGACTAGGTAAGTTAAAACTTCATTGAATATCATTTATTGTTCTTCTTACTCTTGATTAGGTATTTATTGCTTGATTAAATACCTAGACTCTCTTTATTGCAAATATTTATGAGTCTTAATAACATGATTGGGTTTGTTTATGATAGCTAGAATTTAGAACCATATTGCCCTTCTAGCTAAGTCTTTATGCCTTACATCTAGACTTTGATATGTATGCCTCATTAATTGCATTTCTCGATTGCATATTTATTGCCCTTGTTATATGTTGTCACAACTTGTGTTGGTTGGACTTTATTTGACAATTAGGTTGTTAGATTTTATCTATACATCTAATTGAGTCCTTACGTATGGGCATGTAGGCATTATTTGATAACTAGGTAGTTAAATTGCATTATAACATCTAGTTAAGCATTTTATGTGTGGTCTTTCACATTATTGCATTTGAGCATATTGTCATATATACACTTAGACCGTATACTTTTCATAGAGTCAAAGTCTTGTGGCTTCTAAGTGAAGTTGCACAAGTAAGTGAAGTCGCACAAGTAAGTGAAGTCTTGCAACCAAGGGTTGGTTGGCAAGCATTGTCAAGTACCGCTATAAAAGGCGTGTGGGTAGATTAGGGGGTGCTCATGTTAAAAGTAGTGGATTGGGGGTGTTAGGATTATGCTCAATAGCAAGAGTGTAATGTTGTAATTAACAATCTTTTTCATATTAATAAAGTGATTTCTGGTTTAACAAATCGTATAGCATTTATAGTTTGTATTATAATTGTCAAAGTAAATAATCATAAGGTCTAAAGACTATGGGAAAAGAAGAATTGTTCGTACATCTGGATATGTATGTGGTAGACACAATTCTTAGTTAGTCTTGAATATTGTTCACAACTTAAGTTAAAGGTTGGGCACCTTTATCTTGTTAAAGTTGTAGAATTCTTTTGCTAGCATTTGAGTGGGATCAAATGAGATATGATGAGTCTAAAATCATCGGAGTGTCTTCGAGCAAAAGGATCTAGTGCACTGGGTGCATTGAACTGGATCACAATGAAAAGCTTTATCTAGAACCGTCAATAGATAATAGTCTTTTCATTATCAGGACAATCGGAGAGTCTATCTTAATCCTGAGATAAATGATGGACTTATGGTTGCAAGTGATATCATTTGAGTTATCAATGAGTACGATTATATCGCATAGTCTATCCTCGATAGTTTGGTGATATTCATTTGTTAATCGATAGATGACTTCATTTATAGATATGGACATCGTGACTCCATTTAATTAAATGAGAGTATAATATCATCATATGGATGTTTTGTGGTAATTGGATATTAAATCTCAACGTTGAGTTTTCAATAGTGTCTATTGAAAACATGGCTTCTGGACAAGTCAAAATATCCAAGTTCAAAACGTGGTCATATGAGTAAATATGGTAACTTGGAGAGTTATAGGCGGTCTATGAACTCTTGGCGATTACTGATATTAATCACGAGGATACACTATCTCCAATATGATTGTCTAGGGTATGAATGAGGAGCATCTTCCTTTTCTATCTTTATTTAAGAGTTCAGTTTTAGCTCTTTAGTGGAATGAGTTAAAATTAATGGATCGGACCTAAGTGAATCATTTGTTGATTGTGATTAGGTTATGTCTATTGAAGCTTAAATTTAGATGGCCCGCCAAGATCCCCAATCCACACGGACTTGCATGGATCACTTGATATATTCTACCGGACCAATTTAAGGGTCCATCTAGAATTGCATTTAATATATTAAGAATATAATTTGCACATTATTTAAGTAATGGGCTGCTCAATTATATTAATATATTAATGAAAGACATGTGGGCTTGTTTCTTTTAGTAAGAATGGGTCTGGTTCACATGTGGGCTTTTTTATTTAAAGTCCAATGGATTAAATGAAATAGGAAAATAATATTAGGCCCATCTTATATATAAGTGGGGCGGCTAGGTTAAGGTTTTGACCTAAAAATATTATTTTGTTTCATTTGTTTTAATTAAATAAGAATTAATTGATTTATTGATTAATTGTTTAATTAAAGAAACAAATCTTTCCTAAAAGTAAAAGACTTGTTTGATAAGTAAATAAATAAATTAGTATTATTTATTTAATCAAATAAGGAGTCTTTTTTTTATTTAGTCAAATAAAAGAATAAAAATAAAAGAGTTGGATTAGGGTTTGAAGTCTATAAAGTTAAAAAGAATTAGGGTTGAATTTCAGTCACCCTATATAAGTGACATGATGAAATTCGGCCAACCCTAATTAGATACTACATAGAATTCGGCAACCCTAAAGGAAAAAGAAGAAAAATTCGGCCAACCTATATATATGTTCTTATAGGGTTCGGCCACATCAATTAATTGGTGCTTGAGTTTTTATTTTCTTTCTTCTTCTTCTTAATTCTAAGAGAGTTTTTATTCTAGAGAGACAAAAAGGAGTGAAAAATTATTCTTTGATAGTATACAATTGCTTAAACATCAATAAGCTTGTGTATACGATATCGATCTAGGTTCACGCGAGTTTCGATCATAAGATTGTGAACTCAAAAGTGACCGGAATAATTTTGACATTCTTTTGATTGTTTTGTGACTAACAAAGAAAAGAAAGTATTTGTTTGGTCCATTCACAGGTTTGCAATTCAAAGGAAAGGGAGACCACGCTCCTAGGTGATCCACGTTCGTGCTCGGATTGAAGGTCTTGCGGATTACCATCGACGTAAGTCAATCGGATCACGCGACAAGAGGTAATTTACTTTTGTTGATATATATGCATGTTTATTGATTAAAAGGGTTTAAGGTTCATAAAGGAAAAATTTTAAAAGTCACTAAATCGTCTTTAGTATCGCTTCCGCTGCGTGTAACACTTTTATTTGTTTATTTTTCCCTACAATTGGTATCAGAGCCTGGTTTGAACCCTTTTAATTAATTAACGTATATATACGTGGATCTATTTCTTTTTATTGTGATTATGCATGTTTAGAAAGAGATGGCACTCTAGGTATTCAAATATATAATTACATGTGATGTATGGATTTATATATATTTTATGTGGTTTGTTATTGCTCGATTTTGGCCCTAGATTTTCAATGCAATTTTTGTTTCGGAGTTGTAACAAGAAGGGTGGTCTATTATCGCCATAATTCCTTCTTGGTAGATTGCTAGGTTTTATTTTTTTTTTATATATATGTGCAGTATTTTTTTTAGGGTTACTGCAGTTTTTATTTATTTATTTTTAGTATGTGCAGTTTTTTGTTTGTAAAAATACTGCAGTGAATAAAAAAAAAAAAAAAATTAATACTGCAGTATTTATTATATATATACTGCCGTAATATATTTAGGTCTTGGAGATTCGAAGACACGAAGCAAAACCAAGCAACCGGAACCAAGTACGAGCACCGTGCGCACCCTAGGAGTGGATTGGGCTGCGCATGACAAGCCCAAACTTTGGTGGGCTGCGCATGGCAGCCTTGTGTGGCCTTATGGGCTGCGCAAGGCAGCCCCTTTGTGGGGTTGTGGGCTGCGCACGCCCATGGGAGAAGACCGAAGGATGAGCGTATGGTTGATGGGCCACCTGAAGATCTTGTATTCCTGACAAATTGTAATTTACTTGTTTTTCTAGGATGGGCCAAAATTGTTGCTATTTAATTTATGCTTAAATATTACAATATTTGTTATTGTATGATAACATGACATATAGAATAGGAGTGCCACGCATATATCTCTTTTGGTATGAACATGCATTGAATGATTTAGGTATCTAAATTGGCATCTAGATAACTCGGTAAATCATTCTATGGGATTTAATCACACGCCTTAAATAATTGAGTGGGAGAAGGTGTTTTGGTAACACCTATGGCCTCCAAGGTTAGTTGAGCTTTATTATTTATTGGTAATCCCCCCAAGGGGCGTCCATGAATGGAATTTAGCAACATACTTCCTTACAAGGATAGACTAGACAATGGACTCAAACGAGATCTACTCCCCAAGGAGGGATTTTCGTGAGAGAAAATTGAGGGTCGATATCTTGGTAACACACTCAATGTAATTTTATTGATATCCTCCCAAGAGTTCTTGTCAGTAAAATTGCAAGGCTAAAATTGAAAACGCTGGTTGTTATGTTAACAATTAGGTGGGACCTAGTCTAACTAGTAAATGGTGCGAACTCCCAAAGGAGGCGTAACATTTATGGGTGTTAGATCACCGTTGAATTTTATGATTGAGTTATTTATTTAATTCAAGATAAATATTTAAAAGTGCTTTATCATGATTATTTACTTATATATGTTTTGTTTTATTCAGAAATCATGACCCCATCACTTATGAACATCCTGAAAGATAACACTTTAACTGGAGATAATTATGTCACATGGAAAAGGAAAATTGGGTTGTTACTGCAAAGTGAAAAACATAAGTTTGTTCTAACTACTCCTAAACCACCTGCTCCTAATAATGAATCTAGCATAATGTGTAGAGATGAGTATGAGCAGTGGAAGACTTCAGATGATATGGCAAAATGTTACATTATGGCCACTATCTCCGACGTGTTGCAACAGCAGCATGAAGGAATGGAGTCCGCTGCTGATATAATGATGTCTCTAGAGGAGATGTTTGCTATGAAGTCTAGGACGACTAAGAGAGAGGCAGTGACTGCTTTTATGAATCTTAGGATGAAACCTGGACAGGCTGTGAAAGATCACATGATGAAAGTCATAGCACATCTCAACATTGCTGAACTGCATGGCGCTGAGATAGATGGTGAGACAAAGATTGATATGGTTGTCAATTCATTGTCAGATTCCTTTGATCAGTTCAAATTGGACTACACTTTGAACAAAAAGGAATACACCTTACAAGGCCTGATGCAAGATGTTCAAAGTGCTGAAAAGATCCTTGTGAAAGGCAAAGGTCAAGAGATTCATATGGTTGGTAAAGTTGCTACTGTTAAGGCCCGTCAAAAGGTCAAGAAACAACAGAAGAAAAAGCAACTTGGGCCTATCAAGAAGGAGACCAAGAAAGTAACCAAGATCAAAGGGAAATGCTTCCTTTGTGGTGAAAAGGGACATTGGAAGAGAAATTGCCCAAAGTCCCAGAACAAGAAGGAAGAAGGTAATTTGAATTATCTAGAAACATGTTTTTTGGCTGATTCTACAGATTCTTGGATCATAGACTCAGGAGCCACTAATCATGTTTGTTATTCCTTGCAGGGGTTTCAAGAAAGGAGAAAGCTGAGTAAGAATGAAATCAATTTGCGCTTGGGCAACGGAACGTTAGTGTCTGCAAGTGCAGTGGGAGATATTAGAGTTTATTTGGATTCTAGAAGGCATTTAGATTTAATAGACGTTTATTATGTACCTCAATTCAAGAGGAATTTAATTTCAGTTTCTTGTTTGAATAAATTTGGATATTCGGTTACTTTTAATAAAGTTTTTATTATTAGTAAGAATGACAAAATTATTTGCCAAGGTATATTGGAAAACGGTCTATACTTTTTGCATAGAAATATCTCTCACTCGTTAGACACAGAAATAACGGAACCTAATCATAAAAGAGTAAAATTATCAACAGATGAAACCTACCTTTGGCATTTACGCTTAGGTCATATTAACCTTAATAGGATTAAAAGATTGGTAAGTGACGGACCTTTAAGTAACTTAAAGGTTGATGATCTACCAACTTGTGAATCTTGTTTGGAAGGTAAAATGACCAAAAGGACGTTCTCTGCCAAAGGTGCAAGAGCCACTGAATGTTTAGGATTGATACACACTGATGTATGTGGACCTATGAGCATTCAAGCTAGAGGTGGATATGAGTACTTCATCACCTTCACGGATGATTACTCAAGATTTGGTTATGTGTATCTCATGAGACATAAGTCGGATGCTTTTGACATGTTCAAAGCATTCAAAGCTGAAGTGGAAAATCAGCTTGAGAAACACATAAAAATCTTGAGATCTGATCGTGGTGGAGAATATCTATCTGGTGAGTTTCAGCAATATCTTATTGATAATGGGATAGTTTCTCAGTTTTCTGCACCAGGTACACCTCAACAGAATGGGGTAGCAGAAAGGAGAAATAGAACTCTTTTGGATATGGTTAGGTCTATGTTGAGTTATTCAACGCTTCCTATTTCTTTTTGGGGATATGCTTTACAAACTGCTATATACATTCTAAACGATGTACCATCTAAGTCTGTTCCTAAAACACCGCATGAGTTGTGGACTGGGCGCAAGCCTAGTTTACAACACTTAAGGATATTTGGTTGTCCTGCGCATGTGTTAAAAGGAAAGACAGAAAAGATGGAGTCCCGTTCAGAAACATGTATATTTGTAGGGTATCCAAAAGAAACTAAAGGATATTATTTCTATAGTCTTTCAGATCTTAAAGTATTTGTTTCGACAAATGCTAAATTTCTGGAAAAGGACTATATGAATGATTTTGTGCCTAGAAGTAGAATTGTCCTGAATGAGATGTCAGGAGATACAATTCCACGAGAGGTTGCACAACCTAACCCAATTATAAGTTCCGATCCAACACAAGATCAACAACCTACCATTCCTCGTCGTAGTGGGAGGGTTAGAACACAACCCGAAAGATACATCGGTCTGGGAGAATCAGTGGAGAATCTCCCGGACGACGATGATCCCTATACGTACAAGGAAGCTATGGAGGATGTTGATAATCGCCATTGGCAAAAGGCAATGCAATCCGAGATTGAATCTATGTTCGATAACAAAGTCTGGTCCCTTGTAGACTTGCCTAAAGGGATAAAACCCATTGGGTGCAAGTGGGTATACAAGAGGAAAAGAGGTATGGATGGAAAGGTGGAAACCTTTAAAGCTAGATTGGTAGCTAAAGGGTATACACAGAAAGAAGGTATCGATTACGAGGAAACCTTCTCTCCTGTGGCCATGCTTAAATCCATTAGGATACTCTTATCCATTGCAGCATCTTTAGATTTAGAGATTTGGCAAATGGACGTCAAGACAGCTTTCCTAAATGGAAGTCTTGACGAAAGCATCTACATGATGCAACCAGAGGGATTCATTGAAAAGGGCCAAGTGGATAAGGTATGCAAGTTGCAGAAATCCATATATGGATTAAAGCAAGCATCCAGATCCTGGAACATAAGGTTTGATCAAGCTGTCAAAGGTTTTGGATTTATTCAAAATCCTAACGAACCTTGTGTATACAAAAGGATTAAAGGTGACAAGTTGGTTTTCCTGATTCTTTATGTTGATGATATACTACTCATTGGAAACGATGTAGGTGTATTGACATCAGTAAAAGAATGGTTAGCAAAACAATTTGATATGAAGGACTTAGGAGAAGCAAGTTTTATTCTAGGTATCCAAGTAATAAGGGATAGAAAGAATAGAACGATTGCATTATCCCAAGCTTCATACATAGACAAAATCTTGTCTAGGTTTTCCATGCAGGATTCCAAGAAAGGTATGTTACCTTTCAGACATGGAATCAAGCTTTTTAAGGAACAAGTTCCTAAGAATGAGCATGAAGAGCAATTCATGAGTAGAGTTCCATATGCCTCGGCAGTTGGAAGTCTCATGTATGCAATGCTCTGTACTAGACCAGATATTTGTTTTGCTGTTGGCATAGTTAGCAGGTTTCAATCGAAACCTGGACCTGATCACTGGACGGCAGTCAAGCATATTTTCAAGTATCTTAAGAGAACGAGAGATAATATGCTTGTATACTCTGGAGGGGATTTGGTTCCCGTTGGGTATACAGATTCTGATTTCCAATCGATTCTGACTCCAGAAAATCCACATCAGGGGGTGTTTACTATTGGAGGAGGAGCAGTTATATGGAGGAGTATCAAGCAATCTTGTATTGCTGATTCCACCATGGAAGCTGAGTATGTTGCTGCATGCGAAGCTGCCAAAGAGGCTGTTTGGCTCCGCCAATTCTTGATTGACTTAGAAGTGGTTCCTAGTGCGAATAAGCAGATCACTATCTACTGTGACAACAGTGGAGCAGTGGCTAATTCGAAAGAACCAAGAAGTCACAAGAGAGGTAAACACATTGAAAGAAAGTATCATCTTTTAAGGGAGATTGTTCAAAGAGGTGACGTGACGATTACCAAAATCGCGTCAGCAGAAAATCTAGCGGATCCCTTCACAAAGGCTCTACCTCAGAAGAGTTTCGATGGGCATCTAGAGAATATGGGCTTGAGAGATATGACACATTTGCTATAGCGCAAGTGGGAGATTGTTAGGATTATGCTCAATAGCAAGAGTGTAATGTTGTAATTAACAATCTTTTTCATATTAATAAAGTGATTTCTGGTTTAACAAATCGTATAGCATTTATAGTTTGTATTATAATTGTCAAAGTAAATAATCATAAGGTCTAAAGACTATGGGAAAAGAAGAATTGTTCGTACATCTGGATATGTATGTGGTAGACACAATTCTTTAGTTAGTCTTGAATATTGTTCACAACTTAAGTTAAAGGTTGGGCACCTTTATCTTGTTAAAGTTGTAGAATTCTTTTGCTAGCATTTGAGTGGGATCAAATGAGATATGATGAGTCTAAAATCATCGGAGTGTCTTCGAGCAAAAGGATCTAGTGCACTGGGTGCATTGAACTGGATCACAATGAAAAGCTTTATCTAGAACCGTCAATAGATAATAGTCTTTTCATTATCAGGACAATCGGAGAGTCTATCTTAATCCTGAGATAAATGATGGACTTATGGTTGCAAGTGATATCATTTGAGTTATCAATGAGTACGATTATATCGCATAGTCTATCCTCGATAGTTTGGTGATATTCATTTGTTAATCGATAGAGGACTTCATTTATAGATATGGACATCGTGGCTCCATTTAATTAAATGAGAGTATAATATCATCATATGGATGTTTTGAGGTAATTGGATATTAAATCTCAACGTTGAGTTTTCAATAGTGTCTATTGAAAACATGGCTTCTGGACAAGTCAAAATATCCAAGTTCAAAACGTGGTCATATGAGTAAATATGGTAACTTGGAGAGTTATAGGCGGTCTATGAACTCTTGGCGATTACTGATATTAATCACGAGGATACACTATCTTCAATATGATTGTCTAGGGTATGAATGAGGAGCATCTTCCTTTTCTATCTTTATTTAAGAGTTCAGTTTTAGCTCTTTAGTGGAATGAGTTAAAATTAATGGATCGGACCTAAGTGAATCATTTGTTGATTGTGATTAGGTTATGTCTATTGAAGCTTAAATTTAGATGGCCCGCCAAGATCCCCAATCCACACGGACTTGCATGGATCACTTGATATATTCTACCGGACCAATTTAAGGGTCCATCTAGAATTGCATTTAATATATTAAGAATATAATTTGCTCATTATTTAAGTAATGGGCTGCTCAATTATATTAATATATTAATGAAAGACATGTGGGCTTGTTTCTTTTAGTAAGAATGGGTCTGGTTCACATGTGGGCTTTTTTTTATTTAAAGTCCAATGGATTAAATGAAATAGGAAAATAATATTAGGCCCATCTTATATATAAGTGGGGCGGCTAGGTTAAGGTTTTGACCTAAAAATATTATTTTGTTTCATTTGTTTTAATTAAATAAGAATTAATTGATTTATTGATTAATTGTTTAATTAAAGAAACAAATCTTTCCTAAAAGTAAAAGACTTGTTTGATAAGTAAATAAATAAATTAGTATTATTTATTTAATCAAATAAGGAGTCTTTTTTTTTTTATTTAGTCAAATAAAAGAATAAAAATAAAAGAGTTGGATTAGGGTTTGAAGTCTATAAAGTTAAAAAGAATTAGGGTTGAATTTAGTCACCCTATATAAGTGACATGATGAAATTCGGCCAACCCTAATTAGATACTACATAGAATTCGGCAACCCTAAAGGAAAAAGAAGAAAAATTCGGCCAACCTATATATATGTTCTTATAGGGTTCGGCCACATCAATTAATTGGTGCTTGAGTTTTTATTTTCTTTCTTCTTCTTCTTAATTCTAAGAGAGTTTTTATTCTAGAGAGACAAAAAGGAGTGAAAAATTATTCTTTGATAGTATACAATTGCTTAAACATCAATAAGCTTGTGTATACGATATCGATCTAGGTTCACGCGAGTTTCGATCATAAGATTGTGAACTCAAAAGTGACCGGAATAATTTTGACATTCTTTTGATTGTTTTGTGACTAACAAAGAAAAGAAAATATTTGTTTGGTCCATTCACAGGTTTGCAATTCAAAGGAAAGGGAGACCACGCTCCTAGGTGATCCACGTTCGTGCTCGGATTGAAGGTCTTGCGGATTACCATCGACGTAAGTCAATCGGATCACGCGACAAGAGGTAATTTACTTTTGTTGATATATATGCATGTTTATTGATTAAAAGGGTTTAAGGTTCATAAAGGAAAAATTTTAAAAGTCACTAAATCGTCTTTAGTATCGCTTCCGCTGCGTGTAACACTTTTATTTGTTTATTTTTCCCTTCAGGGGGATATCACTAGGATTGAACCAAGAGTGGCGAGTGGTAGTGTTCATAGCCTGAGGTTATCGTGATTGAGAGTTCGTGTATCACTTGAGGGTGTAACCCTCTTTTCATATAGTGGATTGATGTGGCTTAAGTGGCTAGTGTAGCTAGTCCCGTGGTTTTTCCTTGTTGAAGGTTTCCACGTAAAAATCAAGTGCTCTTTATATTTCCTCACTTTAGTTGATTTTATTGTTTGTTTTGTGTTCTATTGCTAATATCGACTAATCGAAAAAGTTGGTTGTCGATGACGATCTTGTGCCAGTCGATAAGTAGAAAAGCTATAGGGATGTGTATCAAAGATCAAATCCCCCGCTTTTGAGAGTCTTATAGTATTTATAGGTCCCTTTTCTTGCTCATTACTCTCGTAATCAGTTAATCAATCAAGCAATCAACGGGACGTTAATGGTGGCTTCGTTTTAGGCTTAGGAATGATCCCATAATCAAGTGATTTGTTTCCTTCCTCGGGGTGTCAGGATTGTGCAGTAGTAAGGTCCTTAGGACTTTGATTTTCATGTACGCGTGCCTAATACAACCTAAAGGGGGGTTAATACAACCTATTAAGGATCTAGATGGCCTTGTTCTTGATCTAGATTCGTAGAAGGCCTACCTAGTCATATTGGTCTGGCTTCTTCCCGGGATAGCTGGATAGCCCTTGTAGTGTTCTTCTACTTCAAATAATTTTGGGATGGATGGAAAATTTTTCTTTGGACCCATGCCTTTATAGACGATTAATAGAAGTCCCCCCTGACTTGAACACCAGCTACCTAGTTGTGGTTGGAGTCAGGATACCTGGAACACTTGAAGGATTTTATCCATCCTGCCTAGCTAGTATCCACTATCTAGGAGGAAATCCTCCTTTGGCACATCTACATTTAATGGGTTGTCCATGTGTCAGGTAAGAATTGGTCTACTTATTTGAATGGACCCCTTTTTGGCGCGATTTTCTTGAAACCGTTGCTTGCACGTCTCCGGTCATTAATCACTGTTTCCTTTTCTATTTCGGTAACCGCCTACCTCTTTCTATAAATAACTTCCTCTTTCTTTGTTTATTCACACCGATTTCAAATTTCAAAAGGAAGAACTTACTTTCTGTTTCTAGAATCCAGAGCCTTTCTTTTTCTTCATTCATCTTATGAATTTTCTTCTTCTTCTTTCTACTTTAATGGCAACTCCACCAGCTTCTGCTAATAGCCTCGACGACCTTCTTAACCTAGAGACGGACGGCTCGGCTGAGAGCTCTCAATAGAATATAAGGAAGAGGGAACATGGTAAAGACAACACCATGGAAAGTCCTGCTCCGTTCCAGCACTGCCACTTTAACAAGAGCATGGCTATTGGGTCGGGCTTCAGCAATAGGCCTGATAGTGCGCTTGAGATTGTAGAAGAGGAGGAGGATAGAGATATTGAACATGAGGGTACCGTAACTCGGGGTGCACATGATGTGGTTCTTACCCTCCCATTTGAATATCGAATTGTCCCCAACTCTATTAGTACTGTTGATACCCTGGTGCATTTGAGAAAAGAATACCAGATTCCCGATGCCATCACCCTCTCTCTTCTACATCAGGGTTATAATGTGTATACCCCTCTTTAAGGCCTCCTGGTAGGTTTTAGGTGGATGTTTGGCAAACGACCGGAAGCCCATAGATTCCTTCGGAAGTTGGCCAAGGTCTCCTTCTTAGTGAACACTCCCATTCGGATCAACTATTTATGGAATCTCTTCACATAGGACCTCAACATCTCACCTCTCTCTTGGATCACGTATTGGAGGAGGATGAAGTCATTTGGATGAGGATTGATTCCCTAAAATTGAGCATAAAAATCTTTGATAAGCTGTGTAAAAGAATCCACACTACTTGGGGGTAATTTTCTAAACTAAGTCTTGGCACAATTTGTTAGGGTTGAAGGAAACATTCTGCTCATCGCTGACCAAGTAGTGTTCTGTATCTTCATTTGGTGTACAAAGCTCTCTATGTGGCTCACGAGATCCTTTGATTTGAAATACTTCTCAGATGGCATTTTGAACTTGGGAGGTAGCTTTATTTCATTGATTCTTTTGTAGAAGGGTGCATTCATCTCCCCTAAACGATTCTTCAGCGTTCCCTGGTACTTTCCCTTCCTCAACTCCTCGAGTTCCTTTTCCATCTTGGCCATCTGGTCTTCAAGGCATCTGAATCCATTGTTCCTGGATTGAGCCTCTGAGCACTCGAGATTTCTGATACAACGGTTGCCTCTTTACGTTCCTCTCTCTAAGGGTGGTTTCCTCAGGGATTCTTTCTTGGTCTAGTGCTTCCACCTACATTGGGATATAAAGCCCTATCTTTTGCTACCTGTTTTGTTGCTAACCAGTTCCTCCTGGGAGGGATATCAACCAATGATTTAACTTGTCAGGGTCTGAAATTCGTAGAGTGGTTTGGAGTTGGGAGTGGTGGTCCAAGTCTGTTAAAGACAGGTACTCGGGTACTTGGTCCAGTCTCTCCAATGGTCCCAGGTACCTTAAAAGGTATCCCCTGGGCAATCATCCAAAGGTGGATACTTTCTACATAGACAACAACCTGCTGCTTTATGGTATCCTGATTGATTTCCTGAATAGCTGGGTCCTGAAGCGCGGAGCCCACATTTGGTAAAGGAATTGGTGTCGGGTTATGGTTTCTTCATCCGCTTCCCTTCCTCTGGACCCTGTGTGTAAAGGTGATAGACTGGGGTCCCGATGGGTCTAGCTGCCCTTGAGAGGATCGGAGTCTCATCTTAGTGTCTTTGGGTAGAACTAGACAGCTTATTTGTAAATGGATGAAAGTATACTTCCTATAGATGGGGCCAAAAAGTGTTAGCAGGAAAATGTTAAAGGGGTCAAATTCCTATTAACACAGTGTATTTATCGAGATGATGAAATGATACTATTTTATTGATCAATGATACACGATAAAAATGATATAATGGTGAACTGTAATGGCTATTTCTAGGAGGTTCAAGTCAAACACAGTTTGCAATGATGGTCTTGTGCTAGTCGATAAGTGGAAAAGCTATAGGAATGTGGAACAAAGATCGGATCCAGCTCTTTCAAGAGTCTTATAGTATTTATAGGTCAATTTTCTTGCTCATTACTCTAGTAATCAATCAATTAATGAAGCAATCAACGTGATGTTAATGGTGGCTTCGTTTTAGGCATGGGAATGATCCTATAATCAAGTGATATGTTTCCGTCCTCGACGATCTTGACAGAGTTGATTAATATTGATTAAAGTGGAGCTTTACCTATGGCGGGAGAAATCAACTTTCCTTGTATTTAAATGTTGGCGTATGCTGTCTCTCTTGTGGTATGGTTCTTGTTCCCTGGTATACCGGTCCTTTCTTCCTTGATAATCTTATCTTCATCTCAGTCCTCATTGCTTGGTAGACGGTCGGGGTATCCAGGTATTCCGCCTCTTGGACCGTGATACGGGTATTCTTTGAGAATTGGGGTATTAGGATGCCAAAACAATGCAGTAGCGGGGTGTTGGGATTGTGCAGTAGCAGGGTCCTTAAGACCTTGACTTTCATGTTTCCTAATACTTAGGGAACTAGATTGCCCTGATCTTGATTCGGATTCGTAGAAGGCCCACTTGGTCATATTAGTTTGGCTTCTGCTCGGGGTAACTGGATACCCTTTGTAGTGTCTTTTTACTTCAAATAATTTTAGGATGGATGGAAAATTCTTCTTTCGACCTTTGCCTTTTTAGGCTGTTAAGAGATGTCCCCCTAACTTGAACACCAGCTACCTAGTTGGGGTTAGAGTCAGAATACCTGGAACACTTGAAGGATTTTATCCATCCTGCCTACCTGGTATCCAATGTCTAGGAGGAAATATTCCTTTGGCACGCCAGCATTTAATGGGTTATCCATATGTCAGGCAAGGATCGGTCAACTTAATTGAATGGACCCTTTTTTGGAGGGATTTTCTTGAAATTGTCGCTTGCACGTCTCCGGTTATTAACAACTATTTCCTTTTCTATTTTAGTGACCGCCTACCTCTTTCTATAAATAACCTCCTCATTCTTTGTTCATTCACACCGATTTCAAATTTCAAAATTAAAAGCTTACTTTCACTTTCTAGAATCTAGAGCCTTCCTTTTACTTTATTCATCTTGTGAATTTTCTTCTTCTTCTTCCTTCTTCTTTAATGGCAACTTCACCGGCTCTTGTTGATAACCTTGATGACCTTCTTAACCTAGAGAAGGAGGAAGAGGGAACGCGGTGAAGACGATGCCATGGAAAGTCCTGCTTCGTTCCAGTGCTGCCGCTCTAACAGGAACACGACCATCAGGTTGGGCTTCAACAGCAGGCTTGATAGCGTGCTCGAGATTGTAGATTAGGAGGAGGATAAAGATGCTGAATAGGAGGGTACCGCAGCTAGGGGTGCACAGGATGGGGTTTTTACCCTTCCTTTTGAATACTGGATTGTCCCCGCCTTTGTCAATACTGTTGATACCCTGCTGCGTTTGAGAAGAGAATACCAAATTGCTGATGGCATCACCCTCTCTCACCCACATCAGGGTTATGATGTGTATACCCCTCCTCCAAGCCTCCTGGTAGGTTTTAGGCAGATGTTTGGCAAACGACCGGAATAGCCTGTCAGCCCATAGATACCTTTAGAAGTTGGCCAAGGTCTCCTTCTCCGCAAACACTCCTATTTGGATCACCTATTTATGGAATTTCTCCATATAGGACCTCAACATCTCACCCCGCTCTTGGATCAAGTATTGGAGAAGAACGACGTCTTTTGGACGGGGCTTGTTTCCCTAAAATTGAGCACATAAATATTTAGTAAGCTATGTAAAAGAATCCATACTACCTGGGGGTAATTTTCTAAACCAAGTCTTGACACAATCTATCAAGGTTGAAGGAAAGATCCTACACATTGTTGTCTAGGTAGCGTTTTGTATCTCTATCTAGTGTACAAAGCTCTCCATATGGCACATGGGATCCTCTGATCCGGAATACTTCTCAGATGGCATTTTGAACTTGGGAGGTAGCTCTGCTTTCTTGATCTTTCTGGAGAGGGATGCATTCATCTCTCCTGAAGGATTCTTCCGCGTTCCCCGGTACTTTCCGTGTTCTCCTACATAGGCGGTAGCCTGCTGCTCTATGGCATCCCAATTGATTTCATGAACAACTGGGCCGTGAGGCATGAAGCCCGCATTTGGTGGAGGAATCAGTGTCGGGTTATGGTTTCTTGATCCCCTTTCCTTCCTCTGGACCCTGTGTGTAGAGGTGACGGACTAAGGTATCGATGGGTCGAGCTGCCCTTGAGAGGATATGAGTCTCATCTTAGTGTCTTCTAGGTAGAACTAGACAACTTCTTTGTAAATGGATAGGAGGATACTTCCCACAGATGACGCCAAAAAGTGTTAGCAGGAAAATGTTAAAGGGGTCAAATTCCTATTAACACAGTGTATTTATCCAGATGATGAAATGATACTGTTTTATTGATGAATGATACATGATAAAAATGATACATTGGAGATCCGTAATGGCGATTTCTAGGAGGTTCAAGTATTGAGTTTCAGACACAGTTGGCGATGATGATCTTGTGCTAGTTGATAAGTGGAAAAGCTATAGGGATATGGATCAAAGATCGGATTCCCCTATTTCGAGAGTCTTATAGTATTTATAGGTCCCTTTTCTTGCTCATTTCTCCGGTAATCAGTCAATCAATCAAACAATAAACGAGATGTTAATGGTGGCTTTGTTTTAGGCGTGTGAATGATCCCATAATCAAGTGATTTGTTTCCATCCTCGATGATCTTGGTAGAGTTGACTAATCCCATTTAAAGTGGAGCTTTACAGATGATGGGAGAAGTCAACTTTCCTTGTATTTAAATGTTGGCGCATGCTGTCTCTCTTGTGGCATGGTTCTGGTTCCTTGGTATACCGGTCATTTCTTCCTTGATAATCTTCTCTTCATCTTAGTCCCCACTACCTGGTAGACGGGTCGGGGTATCCAGGTATCCCGCTTCCCGGACTTTGATACCGGTATTCTTTGAGTATCGGGGTACCGAGATGCTGGGACAATGCAGTAGCGGGGTGTCGGGATTGTGCAGTAGCGGGGTCCTTAGGACCTTAAAAGTACGGCTAACTACTTATTATACATTGTGATATGTAAAAGGCCCAATAGCAATTATTCCATAAGATTGGTGAATATAATCCTAGATTGAAACATTGAAATGTTATCAAGAGGATTGCGACATAACTGAATAGTACAAAAAACTACTATTTATTTACACGCATAATGTAATAGAAATATGTCGTTAAGATTTTTTTTTTTTTTTTTTTTTTTGTTGAAACTGCATAATTTATTAGAGCCAAAAGGCAGGAAAACCACAAACACAACAACCAAAAAACAAAGGAAAAACCCAACAAACCCAAAACCCAAAACCCACGACAAGGCGCATGGCAGAGCACAATCAAAGCATAACACAAGACAATACAGAGCATTACCTTAAACAGAAAAACAACAACAACAAAAACAACAAAAGCATCAAAAGCAAACAACACTACCCCAACACCACAAACACAGACAAAGGCATTGACAGAATAAGACGAACTAAGTCAAATTTCTCCCCACTCTAATCTATCGCCGCTTAAACTTGACCTCGACTTTGCCAACTCATCAGCAAAAGAGTTCGAATTCCTTGGTAAGAATTGATCTCTAAGCCCTCCATGTTGAGCAAATGATTCCAAATGTCATACACCACCTCTACATGGATTAAACTTCCGAAATCATCACCAATGATCCACGAAACAACAAATTTGGAATTAGAGAAGATAATAACATTTCAATTGTGAAGTTGCTTGTTTGAAGATATTAATCAATAAGCTCTTTGAATGGCCAGAAGCTTAGCTGAGATAATGTCCTGCATCCGTATAGAGAATCATTTGAATCTCTCAGCACATCGCATATGCCTGTAAGCCCAAGGCTACCTTTAGTTGTACCGTCGACATTGAAGAACATGAAACCATTGGAAGAGGGCTTCCAAATGCATGAGACCTTTCTGAAAAGGATATGATTCCATGCATCTCTGTTTTATGTCTAAAAGGATTAGCGTAATTGCATCACTAAAGCCTCGGCCATGGTGTTTTAACTACCACGCCACTCTAAACTTGACCACGTCTTCGGCTAAGATGTGATAAGGTTCTTCATTTGCAAACACCACCTTGTTTATAGCTTCTTAAATAGTCCATACTATAGCTAAGAATAGATTACTCCAAACTCCTTTCCAGTTCATGGAAGGACACAGTTTTGACTAGTCAAGCCATAATTCTTGGAACTAAGAGTTGGACACTGAATTTACTCCCCACTAATTCAAGCAGCAGGACCACAGATTCCAAGACCAAGGACAGAGCAAAAAAAGGTGATCTACCATTTCAAACCCATTTTTACACAGCGGACACTCCAAACACAACTCTTTACCAAAGCCTAACCGATTGAGCACACCTCTAACCATCACCCTGCCTTTACAAAGTTGCCAGTTGAAAATTTCCACCTTAGGTGGGCAAATCCCTTGCTATAAGAGCTTGAAGTTTTCACGAGACTCCCTATTCTCATCCTCAAGACCTCTCATAAAGGATCCAACATTAAACAATCCATTAGGACAAAAAGACCAAGCTAAAGCATCCTTAATTTGCCTCCTCAAAAAAACAAACTCGAGAGCCGACAAAAAGTCATTCCATTGGTCTTTTTCCCAATTGAAAAGGGGTCTTCTAAGCCTTACATTCCACACCCATTTTTCCTCTATCTAGTTTTCAAAATCAGCCACCACCTTTGACTTGTCAAACGCCAGGGCATGAATTCTTGGAAATGCATTCTTTAAAGGAATATGGTCAAAAGATAAGTCCTTCCAAAACTCACTCTCTCTCCATTGCCAGCAACAATTCTCAGACCCTCATTTAAAACGCTGCACGAGTGAGAATCAGTAGAAAAAAGCTTCCCTAAAGCTTTGGCGAAATGAGAAGCAGAGCTAGCACACTGTCAGTCCTAATGAATATCCTTGACATTTGAGCCATACCTGGTGTTAACCACCTAAAAAGGCAGGGGTCTAAAGACGAATTTTTCATCCATCCCAAGATTATTTAAAGTAGAAGGACACTATAAAGGGTATCCCGCTACCCTAGGAAGAAGCCAGACAGGTATGGCTAGGTGGGCCTTCTACGAATCCGGATTAAGATCAGGGCCATCTAGATCCCCAAGTACCAGGAAACATGAAAGTCAAGGTCCTAATGACCTGGCTACTACACAATCTCGATACTCCGCTACTGTATTATCCTGGTGTCCTAGTACTCTAATACTCAAAGAATACTGGTATAAAGTCCAGTAAGATGTGGGATACCTGGATACCCCGACCGGTCTACCAAGCAGTAGAGACCGAGATGAAGAAAAGATTATTAAGGGAGAAAGGAATGGTATACCGTGGAACCAGAACCATGCCACAAGAAAGATGGTACACGCCAACATCTATAAAGCTCCACTTTAAATGGGATTATTCAACTTTGTCAAGATCGCCAAGGAAGGAAAAATCACTTGATTAAGGGATGATTCCTGCGCCTAATCAACGTCCCCTTTGATTGCTTATTTAATTTATTGATTATCTGAGTAATGAGTAAGAAAAAGGACCTATAAATACTACAAGACTCTCGAAAGAGAGGGATCCGATTCTGGATCCATATCCCTACAGCTTTTCCACTTGTTGACTAGCACGAGATTACCATCGCCAGATGTGTCTGAAATCTCCCACCTAAACCTCACAAAAAACTCTCATTGTATCTAAACTATGTGTAATCTCTATTGTATCATGCATTCTATTTGGAACGATCAATAAAACATTATTATTTCTCCATCAATATATTGTGTTAATTGGAATTTGACCCCTTTACCATTTTCCTACTAACACTTTTTGGAGCCGTCTGTGGGAAGTATCTTTTCATCCATTTACAAAGAAGTTACCTAGTTCTACCCAGAAGACACTAAGATGATATTCCGATCCTCTCAAGGGCAGCTCGACCCATCGGGACCTCAATCCCTCACCTCTACTCATAGAGTCCAAAGGCAGAGGAGGGGATTGAGGAACCATAGCCAAGCACCGGTCCCTCCATCAAATATGGGCTTTATCCTTCAGGCCCCAGCTGTTTAGGAAATCAATCGGGATACTATAGAGCAGCAGGCTGTCGCCTATGTAGAAAGTATTTGCCTTCGGATGATTGCCTAGGGGATACCCTTTGAAGTACCTATAACCACTGGAGAGGCTGGACTTGGTACCCGAGTACCGATCTTCGACAGACTTAGACCATCGCTCCTTGCTCCAAACTGCCCAGCGGATTTCAGACCCCAACAGGTGAAGTAACTGGTTGATGTTCCTCCTAGAAAGAATCGGCCAGCAACAAAACTAGTAGCAGAGGAGAGGGTTCCATAGCCCGATGCATGTGGAAGCACCAGACCTAGAAGGAACCCCCGACGAAATCGCCCTCAGAGGGAGGATCATATGGAATCCACCGTTGTATCAGAAACTTCAGACAACAAAGGCTTTGAGGCCCGATCTAGGAATAGTAGATCCAGACGCCTTGAAGACCAGGTGGCCAAGATGGCAAATGAGGTTGAAGAGTTAAAGAAGAGAAACTACTGGTGAAGCCGGAAGAATTCCTTATGGGAGATGAATGCACCCTTCTCTAGAAGGGTCAAGGAAGCAAAGCTACCTCTCAAGTTCAAAATGACATATGAGAAGTATTTCGGATCAGAGGATCCTGTGAGCCATATGGAGAGCTTTGTATACCAAATGGAGATACAGAACACTACCCGATCAGCGATGTGCAGGATGTTCCCTTCAACCCTAACAGATTGTGCCAAGACTTGGTTCAGAAAATTACCCCTAGGTAGTGTGGATTCTTTTACATAGCTTACCAAAGATTTTTGTGCTCAGTTTCAGGGAATTAAGCCTCGTCCCAAGGACTCTGTCATTTTCCAATACGTAATCAAAGAGTGGGGTGAGATACTGAGGTCCTATGTGGAGAAATTCCATAAAGAGGTGATCCAAATAGGAGTGTTCACCGAGAAAGAGACCTTGGCCAACTTCCAAAGGAATCTATGGGCAGGCAGGCTATTCTGGTCGTTTGCCAAACATCCACTTGAAACTTACCAAGCGGCCTATGACAGGGAATTGGAGTAGGTGGAGATAGACGAGCATCTTTGGTTCAAGGTCGAGCATGATGAAGCCCAATCAGCTAAGCGCTTAAAGGAAGAGGCTCCATAGCCCACACCAATCAAGAAGTTCCAGAATCAACCTCCAAACTGGTCTACCTACCGGCCACCTTCTTTCCCCCAACATCGGGAGAGATACCTCGCAAGAAAGACCCCTCATAGAACAACACCTCTACCAAGAGAGGTAGCCCGGATAACAGAAGAGGAAGATGGGTACAACTATTACACCCTTTTCAACGCATCCCGGGAGACCATATACCTCGTCAACCGTGATAAGGGTTTTCTCAGAAAACCTGGCCCTATGAAGATCCCGACTGACCAAAGGAACCGCTACAAGTACTATGACTTCCATAAGGATGTGGGATATAACACATCGAAATGCTACAACCTTCAATACAAAATGGGGATAGCATTAAGATGGGGAAGGAGGTACAGGGCAAGAAGCTAGAAACAGAAGAAATAATGAGGGATAAGGGGAGGGATCTAATGCAACAGATCCAAATCATTCACACCATTAGTGGAGGCCCTACTTTAGCAGGAACCTTTAACAATTTTAGAAAAAAACCATGCTAGGAAGATTCTTCATCTCACTATCGGTCATGAAGTACTCCGGGTCACTAGGGGAGGCTAGGAACCTCTTCGTGCTACCTAGATCATTTTCATAGAGGAGGATGTCTACAACACGGTCCAAACGCATGATGACCCGATGATGATCACGGTATAGATAGCCGATTACCAGGTTCACCGCAGCCTGATTGATACCGGGAGCAGTGTTGACATCTTGTTCAAAAGAGCACTTAAGAAATTCAACTTGAAGAACTCATTCTACAACAATTGTACTACACCTCTATATGGGTTCATATGGGGACTCACTCATGCCAATGGGGTCCAAGATTCTACCGGTAATAATCAAGGAAGCTCCTCTCCAGCAGAATAATGATAGATTTCATAGTGGTTGATACCCCGTCTACATACAATACAACCCTGGGTAGACCCTTCATATAAAGAATTATGGGAGTATTGTCCATCTACCATAAGTGTTGAAATTTCTAGTCGAAACTGGGGTGGGAGAGGTCTGAGGAGATAAACAAGCAGCCCGCAGGTGTTACGCAATGTCCACCAACCCTATCGCGCTGGGCAAGTAATAAGCGCATGTGACCAGCGAACCAAGTAGGGAGGTACCAGAGAAGGATCATGATATCCTGGAAGAAGGAGAGATACTGGACATGATTAAAAAAGAACCCAGAGGGAGAAGACCAAGGATGGGCTAGTGGGTACCCTGTAGAGGAGTTGGAGGAGATACTTATCAAGGTAGGCGATCCTACCAAGTTGGTGAAGATAGGAGGGGCCCTGGAGAGCATGGTCAAGGAGAGCTTGGTGGGACTCCTCAAGGAGTACAACGACATCTTTGCCTGGAGTCACGATGAAATGCCAGGTACTCCCTTCACCTTAGCCACCCATAGGTTGACAGTGGATGTAACCTTCAAACCTGTCAAGCAGAAACGAAAACACTTCAGCACCGAGCGAAATGCTGCGGTACAGGAAGAAGTAGACAAGCTCCTGAAAGCCAATTTCATTAGGGAATCCCGGTACCCCGAATGGATAGCTAATGTGGTCATGGTGGTCAAATCCAATGGGAAGTGGCATATGTGTGTGGATTACAATGACCTCAACCAGGCCTGCCCAAAGGATAGCTTCCCTCTTCCCAAGATAGACCAATTGGTTGACTCCAAAGCCGAAAACAAGCTCCTAAGCTTAATGGATGCCTTCTTGGGGTACAACCAGATCATGATGCACCCTACTGACCAAGACAAGATTAGCTTCATCACCGAGCAAGGTCTCCACTTCTACAAGGTAACGCCGTTTGGTCTTAAGAATCCATGTGCCAATTACCAGCGTATAATGAACAAGTTATTCAAGGAACAGATATGAAGATCCATGGAAGTGTACGGGACGACATGATTACCAAGTATCAGTTGGCTGACCAACATCCAGAAGATTTGGGCCAGACTTTTCAAGTGATAGAGAGAACCAGATGAGGTTGAACCCCGCTAAGTGTGCCTTCGGGGTAGCAGCAGGAAAGTTCCATGGGTTCATGGTACATGAAAGAGGGATTGAGGCCAATCTTGATCCAGGCCATCATGAATCTCAAATGTCCTACTACCTTCAAGCAAACGGAAGGACTAATTAGCATGATAGCAGCACTCAACCGCTTCATATCTCGATCTGTAAATAAGTGTCTTCCCTTCTTCAAGATTATTAAGCAGGGAAAGAAGATGAAGTAAGGCCAGGAAAGTGAGCAGGCTTTCCAGTCTTTAAAGAAGTACCTAACTAGCTCGCCTCAGCTAGTGAAACCCATACCAGGAGAAGAGCTACTGAAAATACCTAAAAGGTTATACTAAACAACCTAGAAGGGGGGTGAATAGGTTGACACTCTAACTTTAAACTCTTTCGTAACTTTTGTCAAAACCTTAGTGAGCATACAAATTAACATTTAACATGATTGTTATGAGAAAACAATTAACACATGTATGCTCAATTCACCACCCTTAGTCTACAAACATATACCAAGAAACAATGTATCTCATATACAAATATATTCAATAAAGAGCAAATTGCATAAGTTGTACTTTGAATATTACAATGCAAGTTCACTAAGTAAAACCTTACAACTTGATATAGAATATCACATGATACAATGTTCAAACACTTATAAGATACAAGAAACAAATGTTAATTCAACAAATAATGTGTGTATCTCTTTCTCTACAAAAATTTTGTTTACAATGACGTGAGGAAATGAAGATCTTAAACAAGTTATATTGATCATAGATACAAATATAGAGAGATAAAGATATTTGACACATTGATTTTTATGTGGTAAAACCTCCGAAGAGGAAACATCCACGGGTTGAATCCACAACCACCAGCAAATCGTAATCCACTATGACGAAAAAGAGATACACACTCAAAGATACGACCAATCCTATGATACACTCTCTAATCAATTCCAAGTCTACCCTCGGGCCTAGTGAATCACTTTGCCTACTTTCTATCTGAGACACATGACACCACACAAAATGATGCATGAGCATATGAAATGTATGGATTAGGTACACTCCATGAAGATCTGGACATTGGCAACAAAGTTCACAAAACAAAGTTGTCTAGTTCCTAAACATGAACAAAAATCTTGAGCATGCAAAACACCTAAAACGTGCCAAATCCTAGATTCTATTCATGTTGCTAAAGCTTGAAAACAAAGCATGTTCATTAAGAATATATTAAAGACTTTAGAACAAAAAACAAAAATGCTAGAATCACAAGATATGATCACTGAATATTGTTGCAAGTATTTAGAGCAAATATATATATATACAATAATCAATTAAATCCTAATTAGCTCTAACTATAAAATCAAATATACTAATCCTAGATTTGTTCAATTAAAGGATCCTAGCACATGATAAGGCTATCATTCATGAAATAAAGTCAATCAAAGTACAAATAGCTCAAGATAAAAAGCTAGCAAAGTACAACTCACAATCATGTGAAAACATAGGATTTAATAAATCCTAACTCACATTCAAGTTTCTAATTAAACACAACTAGCTTATAATTGAAGCTCTATCACTCATCAACATTTGTTCAAGTCTCATACACGAAAATAGGAAGAAGACCCAAGGTATTTGAGCATTAGAATCAAAGAAATCAAAAGATTAACTAATACCTTGTGTGACAATGAGCTGTCATGAAATTTAATGTAGAACACAAAAATACTTGAACAATTGACTTCCTAATTGCTTGGAGAAGATAGTAAACTTCAATACGAAACTTCTCCAACTTGAATCACTCAAATTGGATAAGAAATGACAGAGATATAGTGATTCGAAGTTGAGAGAAAATTTCCCAAAAAAAAAAAAAAAAAGCCCAAAAAATGATCTTCTTCACATTTGAATTTTCGGTGAGAGGTAGAATTTAAAGAGAGGGAGAGAGTCATCTAATGCGGTAAGCCCACAAAAGAAAGCATTCACATGCCCAATGGTAAACCACATCAAGTCCACGCGTGCAGCAAAGGAACCACAAAGCTCAAGGTTTCACGTGTAATCAAAACACTCAATAAAAACCAATAAGAATTCTAAAAATTTCAATAAGCTTTTCGTTTGCCGTGAGCTTCACGGGATAGAGACCTTCGTTTGGCGTGAGCCTTACGCGCCCTCCAAGGCCAAGGGGTGCAATTGACAATTTGCCATCTCTTTCCCTTTTTCACACCTCTTGCATTCTTTGACTGTTTTTTAGTCTTCGAACTCCGAATTCGAATTCGTTTTTGGATTACGAACTGTAACTACCTCGCGCACATGGACGTAAACAAAATTTTATAAAAAAAAAAAATGGAAATCGAAAAGACAAAAACCATGTACGATAAATGTACAGAAAGTTTCATAATCTCCTACTCGGAACTCGAAAACTAATGAGTGAGTACCAAAACGATCGGAACTCAACAAGGAATCATTTGAGAACATATTTAAGTCCTAATCACTTATACACAAACAAATAAACACAAGATCACACAAATATGCAATTTCCTAGAAATAGTCCTAGTACATGCAATTCTACAATGCATGACAAATTAATTCTAATGCATGTGCATACTTCAACAAGTGTGTGAATGTGTTATGTCAAATGAGCGCAACGATGCAGGGACACATATGAATGCAATGTGTGTGTGTGTGTGTGTGTGTGTGTCTGTGTGTGTGTGTGTGCCTTAAGGCCTTGTAAGAGGATAGAGGTCTAAGTATACCTTTGATGCTTTGTCCTCTTGAAGACTTCACTTTGCTTGATGTGTTATCCAACTTCATTGAAGCTTCATAAACCGTAAATCCTAGACAACTAATCAATACAAAGGAAATGTTGTTTTGATATAGAATAATGCCAACATGACTAAAAGTTCTAACAATCTCCCCCTTTGGCAAATTCTGTTTCAAAACACCTATACAAATACTAAAACCTACAACATGAAGATTGGTCACAAAAACTCATTCTCACATTAAAATGTGTTAATCACCTAGACTAATCTTCAACAACTCTTGAACTTCTCTTGATATCACCTAAAATAAATTTGAAAGCACAAGAATACCCAAGAGAATATGTGGCAATATACTTGACAAGAATATGGCATTTAAGATCAATGTGGAATACGTCAATTAAGTTCAAAATGGATACATGTATGCTTCCCCTAAATACATGCCTATCCATCGAAGATATCTTATCCAAGATATTACATGCCATTTGAAGTTCAATACTTAACATGTATAAACAGAAGATATGCTAAAATAATATCATATTTATCCCCATTTTTGACATAAAATGAAGCTAAATGGAAAAGAGAAAAAGATATCTTGAAATCACAAAAGCTTTGTTGATCTCACATTTGGAGGTGGATGCTATGCATGAAGAAATGCTTTCTTCCAAGTTCTTGATTTTTGCATTTTGTTGAACCACCTTTGAGTTTAGCTCCTTTATCTTCTCCCTTGATTTTTGTTTGTTATCCATGTTAACCTAGCAAAGGTTATACAAATCTATACAACACAACAAACTTATCAAGGAATGATGAATCACAAATGCATAAATTTAACTCTTAAACACAATGGTCATTTCTACCAAGTTCAATAATTGCATAAACAATCATATCAACCCCAAATATGAAGGAATTTCTATCAACAACAATCATCTCGACCCCAAACAAGAAGAGATTTGATTACAACCACAACTACTATCACTCTAAGCAAGGAGGAATTTTCTCCAACTACAATCAATGAAATTGATTACAACCACAATTACTATCACCCTAAGCAAGGATGAATTTTGTCCAACCAGAATCAATTGAATTGATTACAACCACAATTACTATCGACCCCAAACAACGAGGAACTCATTGCAACTACACTCAATTGAATTGATTATAACTACAATTACTATTGCCACACAAAGAGGAACTCATTGCAATTGCTCTCTTATCAACCTCAAGAATGAAGAAATTGATTGCAATCTCAACTACTATACTACCCCAAAAAAGGAGAGGATGATTGCAAACACAATCATACAATTATTACAAAAAGATTCATGCATTAATTGTGACCAAAAATACAAAGGCATATAGTAATACTAACAATCATCATGCAAATCAAGACATATGAAAAAGCATCTAAAAGATTCATTATATCAACCAAAGAATATGCCAACAAATATCAACTTAAACATGTGAACATATCATAAAAGAGAACAAAGTCTAGCATGCTATGCTCCCTCTTGATAAATGCTCTATCTAATATCAAGATAGAATATTATTCACAAAGAAATCCACACAATCACACATTCAACAATTTCAATGAGATTTATCAAATAAGCTCAACAAACTATGAGAGATACACCAAGATTTTCAATCTCTCCCATAATTCTTCTAAAATTGCTAGAGTATCAAAATACCATATAAGCAAAAGTGTGTGTGTGAAGATTTTGCTTCAAGTATGTGAAAAGAAGTAATTTGATAATCAAACATGCAAACCATATCAACATCTATTCATCTTAAGCTTTTCCATGAAAGGTCAAACCGATTATCATCCAGTTTTTTTTTTTTTTTTCTTTTTAAGAGAATAGATTTCAACATATGAGCGAGTGTGTGCATGTGACTCGTTATCCTATTTCTATTTGACAACCCGAGCAATTCTTGATTTTCAACTATACTTCTTTAAAGCCTTTTCATTTTTTATTTTCTTTTAGGCTTTGAATCAAAGATTTTTTTTTTTTTTATTGATTCTTTTCAACACTTCTTTGATTTTTCTAGCATAAACAAATATGCTTCATGGTGGCTTTCACTTATCATAATGGTGTAGCCCTTTTCTACATTGAGCAACTGCACAACCAAGGTGTGTAGCCATTTCCATGAAGGAACTCATTAAGTTCTATGTAGTTGCCGACGAAAAATGGATACTAACCAAATGTCCTCTTAAATGTACTAGTCAAAGGACTTCAAGGTGTATCCACAACTTACATATATCAAATTCAACTTAACCAAACATACAAGAGAAGCAAAAGTGCATTTTTGAAAACCAAAAATTTTATGGCTTACAAGCACATGATCTAAAAGCAATACAAAGAGACTTACTTAAGATCATTACTTCTCAAGAGAGTAGCTTTCAAAGAAAAATGAAGCTCATATTTTTTCAAAAGTATGCTACTCAATAATCAAATAAGCATTTCAAGCATCATGTATAAGATCATTGTGAACACACCACTAAAAGATCTTGAAAGCGCAAATGTCAATGAGAATCATATGAATGCTATACTAGTTCTCTAATATGACATGCTACATGATGTAATGCAAACAAAGAGTTGAAAGATGAAAAGCTAGAAAGCAAGCATTAGGATATAGAAATACCTAAGCAAGTTTTTTCATCAAATGCAAAGCCTTCACTCTTTTTGTGAGCTCTCTTGGCTTGTTTGTCCTCATGAAAACAAGTTGTTGGTGTGTCATTCCAAGAGAATAAAGACTTAACACTTCAACTCAACATATATAAAAAAATAACTTTCTCCAAAAGTCTTAACACAATTCATCACCATATAGATTTCAAGAATTCAACTTCTCTTAAAGTTAATTAATGGATTTCGACTATCATAGTGATATTTGTGAGATAGCTAAGTTTATGTCAAAGTCATAGAAAAACAAGCTGGCTAGCTAAGTTACTAAAAACTCGACACTAATTTTAAAGCTAACTGTGCAACTTACACTAAGAGCACTCGCCCTTGACCCATTTGGTCTTGGGAGCACAAACACATAAATCATCATGATCATTTCTCACGGCAATATTATATCTAGAAGATAGTTAACCGTCAAAATTGGCGAAGGACAAAAGAAGAATTTCTCATCCAGAATCAAGGAGGAAGGATGTCGGTAAGCAGCATCCGGCTACCTCTTAGAGAAAATCCAAGCTAGTATATCGGGATACATATCTGGTCCTAGTACCCTACTTCTACGCAGACCAGGTATCTCGCTTTTACGTAGACTAGGTATCTTGCATCTATGCAGACCAGGTACCCCGCTTCTACATAGATCGGGTACCTTGCTATTACGTCTCCTCGATACCCCGTCGCAGTATCAACTGGTATCCCGAATCCAAGACGACTAAGGGATCCTTAGAAACTATGTTCCAGTAAGAAGAGGAATGCATGTGTACCCTAATGCCGCCTAAAAATTGTTTCATTAAAATACCTGACTAGGATGCTATTAAAGTGAGACCAGAATATCTAGAAGACCAGAATTTAAAGCTATAAAGAAGAATATTAAAACACTAGTGTTTTAACCATTAAAGAGGTGGACTCATTCCCGCCACTTAAGAGTTCCAACTTAAAACAGAGTTTGCCAGAATCCTCCCAAGAAGGAATCACTTGATTCTAAGGATTAAAATTCATGCGACATTCTTGCTAACTGCAAAGGAAAGTCCCATAAATTGTCGAAACCCTAGACCGAACAACTAGGAGTGCATGGCAAGCAACGGGACCTATATATATATATGACATTATGCTCCACTAAAAAGGGGCAGCTTCTTCAATTATAAACCCTAAACCTACAATTTTTATATTTTTTGACTTGCACCAGATCTCCACCGCTGACTGTGTCAGACTTCGCCTACAGTGATCGGTAGGGAGTTATATTTTATGTTATTTCAACACTATGTCACGAAAGAAGCAGTGTATTCTCCTTTATGATATAATATAGCTATTCTTTCACCATCCTAATCATTATTATATCGAAGTTATTTTTACTGGAAATCATAGGTATCAAACTACGTGATACCCCTCCAACCGTGGTTAATTCTAATCATGGTCCTTTAAAGTTGTTAATTGTAAATCTACCTCGCTGGTAAATTTTGGTTACCAATAATCATCAACTATCTTCTCTATAAAGATATTCTCATGTTATACATAACATTATTGCTATCAACAAAGATATTATCAAGACTATGCATATGATCATGTGAAACACTCATTTTCACCCAAATCTCCTTGACAATTTTCCTCACATGATTATCATTATCATGCACAAAATTCAAAGTTTTATCATGCAAGAAACATTCATAGAAGATTTTCTCATCTCACTAACATGCATCTCATTCCCTAGTTTGCATTGTCTAATATACTTATGGCATCTAGATTTAGTATGCACTACAACATTTCAAAAATGGCAAACCGGAATACATATGGAGATGATACTATTTAGGTGAGAGTGTACCGACGGTGAAGGCTCCTTACTCTTCTTGATTTTGCACTTGACCTTGGAAGATTGGCCTTTGAAATCCTTTTGTTCCTTAGTGACTTGCCTTTAGTTGTAGGAGACTCAACTTGCTCAACTACAAAGCTTAAGTCACTTGAATCTTCATGAAGATTACCAAGCTCTTTGACCTTCATGATTGCTAACTTCTTTTCCTTGCTTTTGATCATTTCCTTAAAAAAAAAAAAATTATCAGCAAAATCATTAATTAAATTATCTAACACAAGAGCATCTTTAACCGTCTTCTCTTCTAGACATTTGTTCACTTCATTCTTCACTTCATCTTCCTTCAAGGCTTTATCTCTTTCCTTCTTAAGAGATTGAACTCTTGCCATCAAGTTGAAGTTGGTGGTTTTTGATTTGCAATCTTCTTCATTGAGTTGTAAAGTCAAGTGATCATGTCTAACTTGATTATCCTCTGGGAAAACTTCTTCTTTCCATTTTTCACTAACATTCTTTTCAAGCTTATCATTAAAATTGTTAGTAGACAAATGAAATATAAACCAAGAAAAGCCTTTTTCACAAATAACTTGGAATCTATTTCATGCCTCTTTTGCCATATTTGAATCTTTATTAAGAGAGAGATGTTTCAAAACTTACACCAATATGAATGGCAAAAAGATATAAAAGTTTCAACTTCTCAAAAAAATAAACCTCATTCATACTTCATAAACATATTGGTTTGGAGAAACTACTCTATCAAATATAAAACACGTAGAAGAGAAACATATCATGACAATCCAACCAAGCTTGCTCATCACTAGACTTAGTGAAGTCTTTTATGAGCATTTTCAACAAAAACAAACATTTTTCCAATCAACAAAGAAGGACAACCATCACAAACAATTATAGACAAAAGATTGTTATCCCAGTAATTAACCTTGTAGATCTAAAATCACACTACTTATTGAAAGTGACCCGCTTTGATACCAATTAAAAATACCTACAAGGTTATACTAAACAACCTAGAAGGGGGGTGAATAGGTTGACACTATAATTTAAAAAAATAATTCGTGACTTTTGTCAAAATCTTAGTGAGTATACAAGTTAACAGTTAATAGGAAAATGTTAACGATACCAAGTTCCTGTTAACAGGATACAAATATGAAAACGATGAAATAACACTGTTTTAATGATAGATGATCACTGTTGGAATGATTCAATGACCCAATATAAATAATGGCTTCTAGGGAATTCTGATATGGTGTTTTCAGACACAATTAGCGATGATAATCTCGTACAAGTCGATAAATGGAAAAAACTGTATAATGTAGGTCGAAGTCTCTTTTTCCATCCCCTCTTAGTCGAGAGTTCTGGATTATTGATATGCACTGTTTCTTGCTCATCACTCTGATAAACAATTAGTCAATTAGGCTGTAAGATCTTAGATTTGTGTTGGCTTGATTCCATTGTAAAACTCTCTATATTTGTAATAGGTGTTGCTTAGGTGATTCTTGGTGAAAAGAAGCTTCAAAGGTGAAGAAGCAACATCTTGTGCAAATATCATCTTTAAGGGGAACATCGTATACTTGGATGCTAAGGTATCAAGTTTCTTCTTCCTTTTGCAAGGCGTAAGCGCACACATACACAATTCATTCATGTGTGTCCCTGCATCATTGTGCAAACATTTGGTATAACACATTCACACACATTTAAGTATGCACATGCATTGGTCTCGTATTGACAAACATTGTAGATTTGCATGTTTTATGACTATCGCTTAGATATGGCATACTTGTGTGACATTGTGTTTATTTGTTTGTGTTTTTTGTATTTTGGACTTAAACATAATCTTATTTGATTCTTTATTGAATCCCGGTCATTTCAGTTACTCATTCATTAGGTTTCGAGTCCAAACGATATAGCTACGCTACTTTGTGTTCTCATTCATTGAGTTGTGTTTGTCATTGTTTTCCGAGATGAATTCTCAACCTTTTTGCAAAGTTTTATAGTCTTTGTTATGTATGAGGGAGTCATGATTCATAATCTAAAAAGATATTCTAATTTGAAGTTCGGATGCTTGAATACAGTTGAAGAACGCGAGCGGAGCACAAGAGGAGCAAGCGTGGCCAACAGCTAAGCCTGGAGGACACGTATGCCACACGGCTAGAGCACCTCTCTATCCACGTGTGGCACATGTGCCCCACACATGGTGCTGATATGGCAGGCCGTGAATGGCTCTTCGTTTCCCTCTCTTTCATCTCTTTTAAATTCCTCCATTCCCTCCCATTCATTCTAAGAAGAAAAATTGAAAAAGAAAGAGTGCAAAATTTCTTCTTGATTTTTGATTTCTTATTTTGATCACAACTGTCTCATACGAACTTGAAATTGAGTGATCCAAAAACTAAAATTGTTGGTCTTGAAGATAGATACAAATCCTAAGTATTTTCAGAGTCATTTGAGTTCGTGATGTTTTGCAGTTGGCTGATTTCAGTCCGAGACTCAACTTTTGTATGTGAAACTTCTTCTTCTCACTTCATCTTTTAATCATCTCTTTTAATCTTACTAATTGATAGATGATATGTGTTTAGAATGTTGTTAGATCATATTCTAAGGGTGTTTGATCTATTGATTATTTAGTTTTAGCTTTGTGATTTCTCTTGAACATATATTTGCTAAACTTATTAATCTTGAAATTGATTGTAGAAATGTTATATATGATGTGTCTCATGATATTTTCTAGGTTTAATTTCATAATCTAAGAACTAAGATTTTCTTGTGATATATTGAATATTCATATCTTGTTTTTATTGATTCACATGCTTTGATTTCTAGATAGATTTGTGATTATGTGTTGAAAGAATATTCTAGATTATCATTGAACATGTTCATATAACTTGATTGATCATCTTGCTTTATTTGATTGTGTTTGCATCATTTGCATCACTTAGATCATTACCTTGTGGAAAGGTTGAAGTCTCTTTCAAAGTGAGCGAAGCTTTGATTAGAGCAAGAAGACTTGATTAGGACATGTGGTCCGTATAGTCCTGCGAAAGTCTTAGCTAGGAGTGTGATACTCCGGATGGTTAAGCTAGGGAAGCTTGACTGGGATCCTAGCTATCTAGATAGCTAAGTAAGGAAATCTTCCTAGAGGCTTGAGAGCCTTGGATAGGGAGTTGCTTCCTAGAGGTGTAGGACACACCTTGGATAAGGAGTAGGCTAGGTAGTTCACTAGGCCCGAGGGTAAACTAGGAGTTGATAGCTTAGGGTGGATATCATGTGTTGATAGCCTTGAGTGTGTAAGTCCTTTTCATCATAGTGAATTGCTTTGTCGGTGGTTATGGTGTCAACCCGTAGACGTTTCCTCTTCGGAGGTTTACCACGTAAAAACTATTGTGTTAATTTTAGTTTTTATGTTTCTTTATCTTCCATATCATGTATTGATTGCATCACTTGTATATTCATTTTCGCATGTGTTGATTCAAACAATACAATTGTTTAGACACATCAAGTGTGCATTTCATTTTTGTATTCCGTAAAATTTGAATTTGGAAGAAATTAGGCCTATACCAATTCTCCCCCCTCTAAGTATATTATACACTATATTGCATAAGGGAATTTCATTTGGTATCAAAGCGGGTGTCTAAAAATAATTAGATAAATCCTTTTATAGTATTTTGTATTTGTTGGATTTTTTGAGCTATGAGTTATTTGATTCCGGAAGGTGCCTTTAGTTCTAGACCTCCACTCTTGGATAGTGGTAGCTACACCTTTTGGAGAAATACAATGAAAGCCTACATTAGAGCCATTAATGATAAATCATGGATGAGTGTGAGTGATGTAGTAGAGGAAGAGAAGTCCTTGGATGATCTAGAATCTACTAGCAATCACATTGCTTATGTGGCTATATATGAAGGAAGATTTGAGGATAATAGTGAATACTCTTCAAGTAATGAGGAAAGTGAAAACTCTTCAAGTAGTGAAGATAGTGGAATCTCCTCCTACGATAAAGAGTTAGAAGCCTCCTCAAATCAAGATTTTATAAGTTTAAATGACAAGAGCCTTCAACTTACCAATGAAAAAGTCAAGAAGAATGAAGAGAACAACAAGTTGAAGTTGATCAATGCTAATTTGGTGGTGATAATCAAAGCCCTTGTCAATAAGAAGCTAGAGAATCATGGTCTAGGCTCAAAAGATTTAAATGAACTTAAAACAAGATCCTAAGTCTAGAAATGAACCTTAAGGATAGCAATGATAGACTTAACATCTTGAAGCAAGAAATTGAGCAAAGGGATAGTTCTCTTGTTTTTGCTAGGAAGCTTGAGAATATGCTTAAAGCCAAACTTAGTGAGCACCAAAAACAAGAGAAGAAGTATGAAGAATGGCTTAAGAAATCTTGTGAAGATGTTAGGAAAAGCGATGATATCTTAGAGAAATATACCATTAAGAATAGAGTGCTTAGTGATAAACTTGATGAGGCTAGTAGGATGATTAACAAGATGTTATCTAGTTTGAACAAGGTAGAAACCCTCATTAGAAGTGGTAAGCATTCATTTGACAAAAGAGGTTTGGGTTATATCAATGAGAAGGAAACCCCTTCATCTAACAAATCTATTTTTGTCAAAGTAAATGTTGAAACAAATGTAGGTACTCTCTCTCAAGGTAAGGCAATGAAAGCTACCGGAGGTGCCTCTACATCAACAAGGAGCTTCAATGGAAAAACTCAACAAGCTCAGAGTCAAAGAGCATCAACTTCAAATGAAAAAGGTGGAGCATCAAGGGTTGGATCTCAAAGAGGTAAAGTTGTGAGAAGATCAAATGCCTTGGAAGCATATGCAAATGGTAAAATTCTCAAATTCATACCTATATGTCATCATTGTAACATGGTAGGACATATTCGACCTAAGTGCTTTGCATACTTTCGGAAATGTAAATTTGATAATGCTTTACACGATATGTCTTTGAATGGTCCTAGGCAATCATCTATGTATGGATATAAAACTTGACCTAGGAAGACCTTGGAAAAGCATGTTGAGAAGAAATGTGTTGATGACTTGCTTGCTAAATCTTGTGTTGTGCCTCATTCTACCATGCCTAAGAAAATTGATAATGCTTTGTTTGATATATGTGAAAATGTGACAAGTAAGGTCAATGTGCATGTTAAAAAGTCTAACATTGAGTCAAAGCATGAAATTTGTAAGAATGAGAGGTGTATTGTGAAGAGTGTGTGGGTTAGAAAAGACACACCTAAATATCAAGTTGCACAATAGGCTCTAAGTGCCAATAATCTTGTAAAGGAACATACTAGGAAAGCTTGGATTAAAAAGCATGATGTGAAAAACGTTCCTAGTCATTGTTCTAAACATGTTTCCAATGATAACTTTTTGAATGTTGTGCATGATATTGATAATCATGTGAAGAAGAATGTCAAGAAGATTTGGTTGAAAAAGAGTGTTTCACATGATCATACTCATAGTCTTGATGAAATATTTGTGTGTGGCAATAATGATGTGTTTAACATGAGTGATATCTTTATTAAGAAGATATTTGATTATTTATCTTTTAGATACACTATTGCCATGAGAAATGATCATGATGGTTTATTTATTGGTTCACCTAAGACCAATGTGGTCAAAGGTGAGTACTCTCATACTTGATTGAGTAGCACTTATGAGAATATTTTTGTTCTTGTTTGATAAGAGTTCTAAGTTTTATGCTTGACTACGCTATTTGTAATGTGCTAAGTCTAGTATTCAAACTTGGTGTCTCTAGTCAATACATGAACTTAATATTCTCATATTCACTATGATAGTCAAAATTTGTTGATTAACTTTAGAGAAGTTGAATTTTGAAATCTATATGGTAACAATCATGTTAAGACTTTTGAAGAAAGTAATTTTGTTTGTTGTTTGAGTTGAAATGCATAGTCTTTAGTCTCTTGGAATCGACACACCTATAGCTTGTTGTCATGTGGACAAACAAGCCAAGAGGACTCATAAAAAGGGTGAAGGCCTTGCATTTGATGAAAATAGCTTATGAAGGTATCTCTATATCATATTGCTTGCTTACTTGAATTTTCATCTCTCAACTCATTATGTTATACTACTTCATGAAGCATGTCATATTAGAGAACTAGTATAGTGTTCTTATGGTTCTCATTGATATTTACTCTTTTAAGATCTTTTGGTGATAATTGTTCACATTGATCTTAATCGTGATGTGTGTTGTTGTAAGCATGTCACACACAAAACACATATATTAGGAATCATTTTATTAGAGACCTAGTTGAACATTCAATTGTTACTCTAGAGCATATACCTACTAAAAATCGACTTACGGAATTGTTCACAAAGCCTTTGGACAAAGAGAGGATTAAAACTCTTAGAATGTCCATTGACATGATTTTTGTTGATTGATGTGCTTGTGTGATTGATGAATGGCTTGAAGAGCAAAACTTAATTGTAATATCAGTATCTTTGAGAGCCTTTCACTTGAGAAGTAATGATCTTAAACAAGTATCTTTTATTTTTTTTAGATCATGCACTTGAGCTTGAAAATCTTATTTTTGAAAAGTGCACAAATGCTTCTCTTATATGTTTTAGTTTTTGAGTATATGTGGTTGAAAATATGTAGATTATGGATGCATCTAGAAGCCTATTGCTCAGTACATGATAGATCCTATGGCATGTATCCATTTTGCTTCGGCACAACATAGTATTCAACGAGCACCCTCATGGAAAGGGCTACACATCTTGGTTGTGCAGCCGCCCAATGTAGGAAAGGGCTACGCCATTGTGATGAGTGAAAGCCGCCATGAGGTGCATATGTTTATGTTAAAAAAATCAAAGAAGTATTGAAAAGTATCATTAAAAAAAATTCTTTGATTCTAAGCTTAAAAGAAATGAAAAATAAAAAGGCTTATTGGTGTATAGTTGAGAATTGTGAAATGCTCGGGTTGTCAAAGAGAAATGAGTAAATGAGCCACATGCACACACACACGCTCAAATGTTGATATCTATTCTTTTAAAGCAAAAAACCAGGATGAATGTCGGTTTGACCTATTTTTGGAAACGCTTTAGTTGGATAGGTGTGGAAATTGTTTGCATGTTGAAATCACAATTACTTCTACTATATATGTGAGAAGCATTCACAAACACACACACATATTTTGCTTATGTGCTTGATTCATTAGCAATGTGAGAATATTTTTGAGAGATTAATGAAAATCTATGATTCTCTCTTGGACTTTGAAAAGTGATGAAATATTTTCTCTTATTGCTTTAATTTGTGAATGTGTGTATCCTTTGTGAACAAATCTACTTGATGATAATATGTGGAGCATATGTTAAGGGGGAGCTTTAGTTTATTCAACTTCGCTTTCTATATGATTTGTTTGCTTAATATCTCATTCTTTATTTCTTGTGTCTTTTGTCTATTCCTTGACAAAAAATGGGAGAAATTGTATCTTCACCATGTTTGATATGGGGGAATCCATGTTTGATATAGGGGAGAAAAATGTATACCTCACCATGTGTGTAGATATGTTCCAAATGTGTGAGTTTTGTACCTGTTTATGCTTTAATGGAGACTTCGTCTTAAGGGGGAGAAAAGAATTCTTGCCTAATTGTGTTAAGGATTTAGTAAGAGCTTTAATGTGAAAACATTCATACGCTTGAGATAATGCATTTTTTGTTAGAGATAAGGAAATTTTGTTATTTGTATATGTGATAATTTCTCGCCATTCTTTTTTGGAAGAATATCTCTTGTTGGTTTGCTTCTTTTCTCATAGGTACTTTGAAGTTCTAAGAAGGGATTCTTGAAGACTCAAGAAGACTTGAAGACCTTTTAGTCTAGGGATCTCTTTGTAATGTGAGGATGACAGAATGATATCAACCTTGAGTTTATTGGAGTGAACATTGTATAGTGAGGATGACGTTTTGCCATGGAATAGCCAAAGGGGGAGATTGTAAGATCTTAGATTTGTGTTGACTTGATTCCATTGCAAAACACTCTATATTTTTAATAGTTTTTGCTTAGGTGATTCTTGGTGAAAGAAGCTTCAAAGGTGAAGAACCAACATCTTGTGCAAATATCGTCTTCAAGGGGAACATCGTATACTTGGATGCTAAGGTATCAATTTTCTTCTTCCTCTTGCAAGGCATAAGCGCACACATACACAATTCATTCATGTGTTTCCTTGCATCATTGTGCAAACATTTGGTGTAACGCATTCACACACATTTAAGTATGCACATGCATTGGTCTCGTATTGACAAACATTGTAGATTTGCATGTTTTATGACTATCGCTTATATATGGCATACTTGTGTGAAATTGTGTTTATTTGTTTGTGTTTCTTGTATTTTGGACTTGAAAATGATCTTATTGGATTCTTTATTGAGTCTTGGTCATTTATGTTACTCATTCATTAGGTTTCGAGTCCAAACGATGTAGCTACGCTACTTTGCGTTCTCATTCGTTGAGTTGTCTTTGTCATCATTTTTCGAGATGAATTCTCAACCTTTTTGAAAATTTTTGTAGTCTTCATTTTGGGTGAGGGAGTCACGGTTTGTAATCTAAAAACGGATTCAAATTCGGAGTTCGGATGCCTGAATACGGTGGAAGAACGCTAGCGGAGCGCGAGAGTAGCAAGCGTGGCCAATTGCCAAGCTTGGAGGCCACGTGTGCCACACAGCCAGAGCACCTCTCTTCCCACGTGTGGCACACGCGCCCCACACATGGTGCTGATGTGGCAGGCCATGATTGGCTCTTCGTTTCCCTCTCTTTCATCTCTTTTAAATTCCTTCATTCCAACCTATTCATTCTAAGAAGAAAAATTGAAAAAGAAAGAGTGCAGAATTTCTTCATGATTTTTGATTTCTTATTTTGATCATAACTCTCTCATATGAACTCGAAATTGAGTGATCCAAAAACCAAAATTGTTGGTTTTAAAGCGAGATACAAAACATAGGTATTTTCAGAGTCATTTGAGTTCTTGATTTTTTGCAGTTGGCAGATTTCAGTCCGAGACTCTACTTTTGTATGTGAAACTTCTTCTTCTCACTTCATCTTATGATCATCTCTTTTAATCTTCCTAATTGATAGATGATATGTGTTTAGAATATTGTTAGATCATATTATAGGGGTGGTTGATCTATTGATTATTGAGTTTTAGCTTTGTGATTTCTCTTGAACATATATTTGCTAAACTTGATTAATCTTGAAATTGATTCTAGAAATGTTATATATGATGTGCCTTATGATATTTTCTAGGTTTAATTTCATAATCTAAGAACTAAGATTTTCTTGTGATATATTGAATATTCATATCCTGTTCTTATTGATTCACATGCTTTGATTTCTAGATAGATTTATGATTATGTGTTGAAAGCATATTCTAGATTATCATTGAACATGTTCATATAGCTTGATTGATCATCTTGCTTTATTTGATTGTGTTTGCATCACTTAGATCATTTGATTGGGATCATAACGATCTAGATAACTAAGCAAGGAAATCTTCCTAGAGGCTTGAGAGCCTTGGATAGGGAGTTGCTTCCTAGACGTGTAGGATACACCTTGGATTGGGAGTAGGCTAGGTAGTTCACTAGGCCCCGAGGGTAGACTAGGATTTGATAGCTTAGGGTGGATATTATGTGTTGATAGCCTTGAGTGTGTAAGTCCTTTTCATCATAGTGAATTGCTTTGCCGGTGTTGTGGTATCAACCCGTGAACATTTCCTCTTCGAAGGTTTACCACATAAAAACTATAATGTCAATTTTAGTTTTTATGTTTCTTTATCTTCCATATCATGTATTGATTGCATCACTTGTATATTGATTTCCGCACGTGTTGATTCAAACAATACAATTGTTAAGACACATAAAGTGTGCATTTTATTTTTGTATTCCACTTTGAATTTGGAAGAAATTGGGCCTATACCTATTCACCCTCTTCTAGGTATATTATACACTATATTGCTTAAGGGAATTTCATAGGCGATTAATTCAGTCATCAACGGGGTGTTGATGGTGGCTTTTTTTAGGTGCAAGAATAATTCCCGTAATCAAGTGATTTTATTTCCTTCATTAGTGATCTTTGATAAAGTTGACTAATCCCATTTAATATAAAGCTTGAAAGGTGGGGGGAGAAGTCAACTTTCCTTGTATTTGAATGTTGGCGTGTGTTGTCTTACCTGTAGCATGTTTCTGGTTCCTTGGCGCACTAGTTCATTTCTTCGTTGGTGTTCTTTTCTTCATCTCGGTCTTTTATTGTCTGGTAGACCAGTTTTGGGAGTAATCGGGGTATTTGGGTACCTTGTACCATGTTGGGTTGTGGTATTTATATTCTTTATCTATCGGGGTACTGGGACATCAGGCCAGCATAGTAACGGGGTACTTGAATGGTGGGGGTAACAAGATCCTTAGGACCTTGACTTCTCTTCCTCTTGGTACTTAAGGATCTTATCGGCTCTAATGTCCCGGTCTAGATTTGTAAGAAGAATACCCGGATGTACCGGTCTGGTTTCTTCATGGGGTAGCTGGATGCTTTTTGTAGCATCCTACTACTTCAAATAGCCTTAGCCTAGATGGAAAATTCTTCTTTGATCCTCTGTCATTTTTGGCGGTTAACAGAAGTCCCCCCTGACTTGAACACCGGTACATAGCTAGGGTTGGGGTCAGGATACCTGGAACGTTTGAAGGATTTTACTCATCCTGGCTAACTGGCTTCAATTTGTCTAGGAGGAAGTCCCCATTTGGCATGCTTGCATTCAATAAGTGATCCACAAGTTAGGCAAGGATTGGTCTGCTTATTTTGAACGAATCGTTTTGGCGTGATTTTCTCGAAACTATTGCTTGTACATCTCTGGTCATTATTACTGTTTACTTTTCTGCACCGGTAACCATTTACTACCTTCTATAAATTGCTCGCCCTTCTTCTTCATTCATTCACACTGATTTGAATTTTCAAAAAGCAAAAAACCCTAACCTTCTTTCTAAATCTTCTTTCTTTCGATAAATTCAAAGAGACTTCTTCTTCTTCTTCTTACTTCTTCTTTTCCAATGGCGACTCCATCGACCCCTATAAACAGTCTCGATGCTCTTCCTGATATGGAGAAGGTTGGTTCTGCTAAGAGTTCTTAGTCAACCAAGAGGAAGAGGAAGAGGAACGATGATGATATCGTGGAAAGTACTGTTTCGTTTCAACGTCGTTGCTTAGATAGGAACCCGGCTATCGAATTGGGCTCCAGTAGTAGGCTTAACAATGTGCTTAGAAGATGGGATTTTCACCTTGCCTCTTGAAGGCCGGCTTATTCCCGATTCTATCTGTACCGCTGACACCCTGTCGCGTCTGAGGAGTGAATAACAGATTCCAAATGTCATCACTCTCACCTTTCCACATCGGGGCTTCAATGTGTATTATCCTCTTAAGGAACATTTCCCTATTCATGTATATGCCTTTGAATGCGACGTCATGCTACCTTTTCACCTACTCTTCGTAGGGTTCTTCAAGCTCTCGAACTTGCTCCATTACAACTCTCACCTAGATTCTGGAAGAATCTAACCAGATTCTTAGTGCTCTGGAAAGAGTAATGCGGGAGGGACAAGATGGATAGGGAGCCGGGCTTTGATGAAATCCGGTATGTCTTTCAAATGGCGTCCTTGATGTCGGGTTACAAAAGCCAGTTTAATTTAAGGGCGAGCAACAATCTGAAGTTTATTGTACCTGAAGCCAATATAAAATACAATAAATCTTGGCGGGATGAGTGGATCGTGGTATGAAGAGAATAGGGCAGCTCAGTACATATCGGTGGGATTGACTACCCGGTTCTTACTCATTTTAGTAAGAAGGATAAATGGGACAATGGGAAAGTTTATGCTCAGTCTTTGGCCATCCTGAAGAAGATTATGGATCGGTCCTACATGAATATTCAATACCCCGTTGTTGATCACTATGATGGTGCCAGATTGGATCGGTACCTCCAGATTTCTATCGCTTGTCCGAGTATGTAGCTTCCTTATCCTTGTTCTTTCTTGCTTGATTAACCTTCTTGTTTGGTACTGAATTTCTCTTCTTCCAGTCTCTGTAACACCCTCATACCTTCATTTTTTGCTCCCCCAAGATTTGGGCCCCAAGGCCACTTTTCAGCAAATTCATCGGTTCCTTCCTCTGCTACAGGTATTGGCGACCAACCTAGGTCTAATGTACCTAAAGAAACTTTAACTCTAGTTCCAGCGGGGTTGCCTCGTCATACTTCTGCTTCGTTTCGTACCCCGCCATCAACACGTCTTACTATGGGTGATATAGCTGTAGGGAAAAATAAACAAATAAAAGTGTTACACGCAGTGGAAGCGATACTAAAGACGATTTAGTGACTTTTAAAATTTTTCCTTTATGAACCTTAAACCCTTTTAATCAATAAACATGCATATATATCAACAAAAGTAAATTACCTCTTGTCGCGTGATCCGATTGACTTACGTCGATGGTAATCCGCAAGACCTTCAATCCGAGCACGAACGTGGATCACCTAGGAGCGTGGTCTCCCTTTCCTTTGAATTGCAAACCTGTGAATGGACCAAACAAATACTTTCTTTTCTTTGTTAGTCACAAAACAATCAAAAGAATGTCAAAATTATTCCGGTCACTTTTGAGTTCACAATCTTATGATCGAAACTCGCGTGAACCTAGATCGATATCGTATACACAAGCTTATTGATGTTTAAGCAATTGTATACTATCAAAGAATAATTTTTCACTCCTTTTTGTCTCTCTAGAATAAAAACTCTCTTAGAATTAAGAAGAAGAAGAAAGAAAATAAAAACTCAAGCACCAATTAATTGATGTGGCCGAACCCTATAAGAACATATATATAGGTTGGCCGAATTTTTCTTCTTTTTCCTTTAGGGTTGCCGAATTCTATGTAGTATCTAATTAGGGTTGGCCGAATTTCATCATGTCACTTATATAGGGTGACTGAAATTCAACCCTAATTCTTTTTAACTTTATAGACTTCAAACCCTAATCCAACTCTTTTATTTTTATTCTTTTATTTGACTAAATAAAAAAAAGACTCCTTATTTGATTAAATAAATAATACTAATTTATTTATTTACTTATCAAACAAGTCTTTTACTTTTAGGAAAGATTTGTTTCTTTAATTAAACAATTAATCAATAAATCAATTAATTCTTATTTAATTAAAACAAATGAAACAAAATAATATTTTTAGGTCAAAACCTTAACCTAGCCGCCCCACTTATATATAAGATGGGCCTAATATTATTTTCCTATTTCATTTAATCCATTGGACTTTAAATAAAAAAGCCCACATGTGAACCAGACCCATTCTTACTAAAAGAAACAAGCCCACATGTCTTTCATTAATATATTAATATAATTGAGCAGCCCATTACTTAAATAATGTGCAAATTATATTCTTAATATATTAAATGCAATTCTAGATGGACCCTTAAATTGGTCCGGTAGAATATATCAAGTGATCCATGCAAGTCCGTGTGGATTGGGGATCTTGGCGGGCCATCTAAATTTAAGCTTCAATAGACATAACCTAATCACAATCAACAAATGATTCACTTAGGTCCGATCCATTAATTTTAACTCATTCCACTAAAGAGCTAAAACTGAACTCTTAAATAAAGATAGAAAAGGAAGATGCTCCTCATTCATACCCTAGACAATCATATTGGAGATAGTGTATCCTCGTGATTAATATCAGTAATCGCCAAGAGTTCATAGACCGCCTATAACTCTCCAAGTTACCATATTTACTCATATGACCACGTTTTGAACTTGGATATTTTGACTTGTCCAGAAGCCATGTTTTCAATAGACACTATTGAAAACTCAACGTTGAGATTTAATATCCAATTACCTCAAAACATCCATATGATGATATTATACTCTCATTTAATTAAATGGAGCCACGATGTCCATATCTATAAATGAAGTCCTCTATCGATTAACAAATGAATATCACCAAACTATCGAGGATAGACTATGCGATATAATCGTACTCATTGATAACTCAAATGATATCACTTGCAACCATAAGTCCATCATTTATCTCAGGATTAAGATAGACTCTCCGATTGTCCTGATAATGAAAAGACTATTATCTATTGACGGTTCTAGATAAAGCTTTTCATTGTGATCCAGTTCAATGCACCCAGTGCACTAGATCCTTTGCTCGAAGACACTCCGATGATTTTAGACTCATCATATCTCATTTGATCCCACTCAAATGCTAGCAAAAGAATTCTACAACTTTAACAAGATAAAGGTGCCCAACCTTTAACTTAAGTTGTGAACAATATTCAAGACTAACTAAAGAATTGTGTCTACCACATACATATCCAGATGTACGAACAATTCTTCTTTTCCCATAGTCTTTAGACCTTATGATTATTTACTTTGACAATTATAATACAAACTATAAATGCTATACGATTTGTTAAACCAGAAATCACTTTATTAATATGAAAAAGATTGTTAATTACAACATTACACTCTTGCTATTGAGCATAATCCTAACAATAGCTGCACGGGCTGCCAGGGCCCGAGAGTCTCCTGTTCAAATACATAGGCGGGCTCCAGCTGCTTCTGCCATTAGGCTTGCTCCAGTGGTTTTTCACCTCTTCCTCCTCCTTCAACTATATCCACCAAGCGTCAAAAGGTAGAGAAAGAGAAAGATGGTGCTACTACGGGCACTTCTCCTGTTGATCTTCCCTCTTGATCAAGATCACGGGATTTCAACCTGGAGGAGATAATATCCCGATTTGTTACCGCTTGTCCTGTGGGCGCCTGCAACACTTTATCCGCTTCAACTCCACCTTCAACCTGTAGGCCGCCTTCAAGTGGGACTGGGAGTAGATTATGGTGAAGGCTGCTCAATTTCCAGATGCTGCTCCGGTCTAAGTGGATCCTCCTCATGCAGCCACTATCCGAGACCCCTCTTTGGTTTAGGAATCCACTCCATATACAACTTACCCCACAGGGAAGGCTGAGGGAGTGGTTCCTAATCCTTCAACTACTTAGGTTGTCCAGTCACAGGAGATGAAGGGTATTGCACAGACCGAGTTAGTGAAGGAGAAGAAGGTGGAGGTTCAGAATGAACCAGAGGTTGCTGGTGTTCAAGGAGCTGAGGATGCTGAAGGTTAATGTTAAGGTTAAGAAGTTGGGAAGAAGTTGGGAAGAAGCTAGGAAGAAGCAGGATGCTGATGCTGTTTTGACTTATCTGCCATGTTATTTTTAACATTCATTCTTTGTAGCCCAGAAACGGGGTTTGGGCACCCTGCTTGACTAATAGAAAACTTTCTTTTGTTTACAAATACTCTATCTTACTTGTTCATATTGAATCTTAATAGAAGCTTACACTTTCACACTTAACCATAATCCAGATAAAAACTTACTTCGAATACAGGCAGCACTTGGTACCTGGACACTTATCCATAATCTTGGTAGAGCTTACTGCGGGGACTGATGTGTTTGGACATATCCACCATCATGGCAGGACATACTTAGAAGACTATATTTGAGATGTTGATGTTGATTAAGTCTCAATACATGGATACTTGCTAGAGGTATCCTGGTTGGCAGTCCCCTTGTAAAAATTGATTAGTAACCATGCACTGCCTAACCCTGAGAGGAAAGACTAGTCCTTGTAAATAGTCAAAGTTGCTTTGTTACCTAAATTAGGATGATGTAGATTAAAGTACAGTCTATTTCTAGCATAGGAGATATGTTGAACCGATATTTGTAAGCCGCCAAGGTTACCTCTTGGTTCATATAAGTCAAATCGGGGTACTAAGTATCCTTGCATAAGGAATTCTAGTCCCTAAGTGAACTGATCCTAGCAGGCAACTTAGGCCATATTAGCACCGGGTCTTTTATCAGGTGAATCGAGGTATCAGGTATCCCGATAAAGGGTCCGGATCCTTAGACGATCTATCTCGGTAGGCAATTTAGTCCATTTTAGCACCAGGTCCTCTTTTAGGTGAATTGAGGCATTAGGAATCCCGATAAGGGGTCTTGATCCTTAGGCGATCTGTCCTGGTAGGCAACTAAGGCCACTTAGCACCAGGTTCTCTGTTTGGCGAATCTTCGGCACCAGGCATCCCGCTAAGGAATCATGATCCTTAGAAGATATGTCCTGGTAGGCAACTAAGGCCACTAAGCACCGGGTTCTTTGTTTGGTGAATCTTCAGCACCAGGCATCCCGTTAAGGGATCTTTATCCTTAGACGATATGTCCTAGAGGGTGGTTATTCCGCGATCGAGGCTTCAGGATTGCCGTATAGGCTCTCCTAGTTTGGAGAATGACTTCGCATCTTTAGTCTTGCTGGCAACTATACCATTTAAGCATTTGTGCTCCAGATCCTTCGTGGAGGAGGGTATTCCCCCATCAAGGCAGCAAGAATGCCATGTGGCTTTTCCTGGTCTTTAGGCAATCATACCATAACGATTCTCCTAGAGGGATTGACCTAGTCTAGTGCATCAGGAATGCTAGGTAGCTTTTCTGGTCTTACGGTGATAATATCATAGCGATCACTCTAGAGGGATTGACCTAGTCTAGGTCATAAGGAATGCTTGGTAGCTTTCCCAGTCTTGAGGCGATAATATCACAACGATCCTCCTGGAAGGATATACCCGGTCCAGGGCATCAGGAATGCTAGGTAACTTTCTTGGTCTTGAT